>JBBDGP010000307.1:570000-650000 GCA_037952835.1 Lithobates septentrionalis | reverse complement strand
GCCACGAATCAGTGCCAGCAATCAGTGCCACCTATCAATGCCCACCAGTGGTGCCAGTGCCTCATCAGTGCCACCCAGCAGTGCTGCCTATCAGTGTCACCTACCAGTGTCCATCAATGCCCATCGCTACCACCTATCAGTGTCCATCAGTGCCACCTATTAGTGCCCTTCAGTGCCACCTACCAATGCCCACCAGTGCCACCCCAATAATGCCCACCAGTGCCGCCTCATCAGTGCCGCCTCATCAGTGCCCACCAGTGCCGCCTCATCAGTGCCCATCAGTGCAGCCTCATCAGCATACACCAATGAAGGAGAAAAATTACCCGTTTGCAAAATTAACAAAATATAAAACGGTTTTGTATTTTTTTATTTTTTTTAAATGTCGGTCTTTAATTTTTTTTTTAACAAAAAATAAAAAACCCAGAGGTGATCAAATACCACCAAAAGAAAGCTTTATTTGTGGGAAATCAATGATAAAAACTTAATTTGGGTACAGTGTTGTATGACCGTGCAATTGTCATTCAAAGAGTGACAGCGCTAAAAGCTGAAAATTGGTCTGGACAGGAGGGGGGTTTAGGTGCCCAGTAAGCAAGTGGTTAAAATAACAGGATCACCTTAAGAAATTAGATACTCAAATAAGCAGAGAACAGCAAGCAAAATGTACTAGTACTGCAGACTACACACCTTTTATACCTGTCTCCCAGTACATTACTGAGTCATCAAGTATACCAATATGTGAACAGTATTACACCCTCAGGCATGGTAAAATGAAGCTTAATGCAGCCTGCATGTCATGGCTCCTCATTAGTTTCAGCTTTGCTCTGGCAAGTCAGAACAGTGAGAGAATGTATTGACAGAAATAACATATTGCCATATTTCACAAAACATACTCACACCTTGTTGTTGGCACTTTCATATTCCTGATACACTTGGTTTACCAGTTATATACATACATAGAACAATGGAAACTACTCTCCTTCAGGCCTGACACAAAGAGATTAAGTAGTAAATGAGATAATCATTATTGCCAAGTAATTGGAAGGCCAGGATACACAGTATATGTACCAATCAGATTAATTTAGACAACAAAATCTTTATTTATTGCAGGTATTTTATAGCACCAACAAATTTACACAGTGCTTTACATATATACTGTATATTGTACATTAACATCAGTGCCTACCCCCAAGGAGCTTACAATTTAAGGGCCCTATTGCACATTCAAACATACCCCTACTAGAGCCAATTTAGACAGAATCCAGTTAACCTTCCAGCATCTCTTTGGATTGTGGAAATAAACCAGGAGTACCCAGAGGAAACCCATACAGGTACAACGAGAACATGCAAACTCAGGCACATAGTCCTGTGGTTGGGATACAAATTGATGACCCTAGTGTATCCATGTAGAAGTGCTAATCACTTTGCATTTTGGGGTGGGCATCAGAGTGGCTATCAAGCAATTATCTGGAATAATATACTATTATACACACTTAAACATGCAAACAAAAGTTGTAAAGGTATCTAAAAAGCAAACCTTTTTTTTCCCCATTTGGATAAAGCAGTGGTTGCCGTTATTCGGCCCCTTGGGGCATGATTCCTCCCACTGACATTAACAATGGAGCATAATTCTTACCACCGACACCAACGACGGGGCACTACTCCTACCACTGACACCAAAAAAGGGGCACTATTCCTTCCAGTGGCACCAATAATGGGGTACTATTTCTCTCACGGACACCAATGATGGCACATTGTTACCAATGCCAGGACATTTTCTACTCCCAATGGCCACAGTCTGGCCCCTCTAAAGGCTGAAGGACCGTAAACTGGCCCTTTGTTTAGAAAGACAGGAGACCCGCAGGGTAGATTAAGGGAGGGCTATAACTCATTTTCTTTTTATTTGCTCTCTGTCCCATTGGGGAAATTTCTCTTCACTTCCTGTCCCATAACCAAAACAGGAAGTGAGAGGGGGCGTGGCCAGGATGTGAAACCTAGAAGACATGTCCCACAGAGGCTCCTGATATCCTGCGGCAAAATCCTGTCTATAGAGGGTCATAGAACATTGTAAAGCATAAAACATTGTAAATACATTGTAAAGCGATGCGCAAACTGTTGGCGCTATATAAATCGCGTATAGAATGCCATCCTGCTCAGCAAACTGTTGCAATCGGCCTGAGGATCCCCCCTGTGTTGTCCATGCGAGTGAGGAAGTCAGCCGGGAAGAAACAGAACGCCGGCAGGCATCGGAGCTCCCAGGCAGTCACACGCGCGGCAGCCATCTTACCACCTCGTGCAGACAGAGGAGCGGAGCAGGGAGATCATGGAGCCTGAGCCTGCTGCTAGCCCAGGGCCATCTCCAGCAGCTGTGGTGACAGAGGATCCGGCGACAGCGGCTATTCTTGTGGCCATAGAGGCAAGTAAAACCTCCCTCATGATCAGAATAGACACTTTGGTCCTGGAGTGCGGTCTCATGAGGGAGAAACTGGACAAAGTCCGTGGTCGCCTGGGCAATGCTGAAATCTGCATATCTGATGTGGAGGATACTGCTGCAGCCCAAAATAGAACCCTCACGGATCTTCAGCGCCAAGTGAAGATCCTGATGGTGCGGTCTGATGACGCAGAAAATAGGCTGCACAGAAATAATGTGCGGGTGGTTGGGTTGCCAGAGGGCACAGAGGGAGATAATCCTGCCACCTTTGCAGAATCCCTCTTCAAGCAAGTATTGAACCTGCAGAGGGTCTCGCCTGTCTATCAAGTGGAAAGGGCGCATAGAGTCCCGACTGGTGCTAGAATCCCTGGCGCTCCTGCTCATGCATTCCTTGTTCGCCTCCTAAATTTTAGGGATCTCATCCTGGCTGAGGCACGGAGGCAACAGACCATCCGGTATGACAACACAGTGCTGCACTTCTTCCCCGATTTCTCGCCAGAACTACAAAAGCGCAGGAGATCCTTTGTGGAGGTGAGAAAGAAGCTCCGGGAAAAGGGCCTCAAGTACAGTATGTTGTATCCCAGCAAGATGAGAGTCCACTTTGAATCACCTGTTGCGGCCATGGAATGGCTGGAGTCCCTCCCTTGATCCTGGGCATGCTGCATTCCCACAAAATGGAAGCTGGTGCAGTCTTTCAGGTTTGGTGAGCCTTACTCCTAATGCATCTTCCCTACTGACCACCTCCTTACTGTGGGGACACCTGCAATGTTGTTCAAAGGAACCAAAAAGAAAGTTTGTGCCACGTAGCTGTTTTGAGCAATAGTTCTGCTTATTCCACGTTTTGGGCAATAAAGCTTCTCTGACTCGGTTGACTGGTTACTGTTCGTTGGTCAGGAAGCAGGGATGTGGTTTTTCCAAGGGTCTGTTTCTGAAATTTTTATTTTTTTTTCCACTTTTTTTGTGTTTCAAAGTGCAATTTTTTCTAGCAGGGGCTAAAGTCTCAGTCTTCATTGCCTGTGTTGCTGTCACTGGACCACATACACTCATTGATATGCCTCACCCCCTAGTCTTCCTGAATTACCCCTGCATTACAATATGACCAAAAACTTACGCATTTTCTCCTGGAATGTCAGGGGATGAAACTCAAAGTTTAAAAGATCCACAGTTTTACAATATATAAAGACCCACAATCCACACGTGGTGCTGTTGCAGGAGACCCACCTTATGGAAAATAGGATTTTATATTTGAAAAGGAACTGGATTCAACGTGCCTTCCACTCCACCTTTTCCACATATGCTAGGGGGGGCCTCTATTATTTTGCACAAAAGCCTGCATTGTACTGTAAACCAAGTATTCTCAGACCCTGCCGGGAGATATATAGCTGTGGTTCTAGAAATAGACTCCTTGAAATTTGCACTGGTTAATGTATATGTGCCACCAACTTTTCAGGCTGCGTTGCTCTACTCCATAGTTGACAAGCTTGTCTTCCTCTTGTCACTGAAAATTCTTATCATGGGGGATTTTAATAACATACTTGACTATTCACTCGACACATCTAACCCATCCAGGGCACATAATCCTGGTCTTGCAGTCCGGGCAGAGGCGGCTGGGCTTAGTGAATTGTGGAGATGGAAACACCCGGCTACTCGGCAGTATTCATACTTGTCTCATGTATTTCATTCATCCTACAGACTGTATGTGGCCTTTGCTAACCCTAACCTGCTGTCCTGGGTGTCAGAGGTTACATATCTAGCCGGGGGGATTTCAGGCCATACCCTGTTGCAGGTCACCTTAAGCTTACCTTCCACTGTGGGAGCCCGTTCTTGGAGGCTGCAGCCAGGTTGGGTGGCGGAGCCCACGGTGGAACCATTTATAACAGCACAATTTGCCACCTTTTGGCTGGGCAATATAGACTCCTCCACCCCTCAGATGGTGTGGGATTCTTTTAAGGCGGTCATTAGGGGTGAATATATCTCAGCCATAAAGGCAGCCAGAGTGTCGCAAAATATTGACACCCAGAGGTTGCAGGAAGTGGAACTCGCTTTTGCAGCTGACCATGCGACTGCTCCTACTCCTGAGACCTTGCGTTCGCTCCAGCAGGCAAGAAGAGAGTTAAACCTCCATTATTGTAACTAAACACAATGTAGGGCCCGTAAGTAGGCTGATACCCTGTTTGATACTTGATAAGAATGGGAAATTGCTGGCAATATTGTCTGCTAACACCTATATGCCAACTGTGGTGCCCTGTGTATATGGCACGGATGGTGTTTTGAGATCCTCGGCAAAGGAAGTGCTTCAGACCTTTGTTGATTTTTATAAGTCACTTTTTTCACCCATACCGCCATATGACAACACAGCATTGTTTGAATTTTTGGGGGGTTGAGGCTGGCTGTCCTGCCTGATGATGCTAGGTTATTGCTAGATGCACCTTTCACTGGGGAGGAGGTTGCTTCTGCTATTGGCTCTTTTCCCAATGGTAAGTCCCCTGGCCCTGATGGGCTCCCTACGGATTGGTACCAGCACTATACGGAGCTGCGGTCACCGCATTTGCTGACCCTACACAACAAATGTCTTAGTACAAATTCTTTTCCCCGTCCTTCTATGAAGCTAATGTAGTCCTACTCGCTAAATCAAACAAAGATCCTCTTCTATGTAACTCTTATAGGCCCATAGCCCTACTGAATATGGATTTAAAAATTCTCACTAAAATTCTAGCCTCCAGACTCTCCACAGTACGCCATTATTTAGTTTGCCCTGACCAGACCAGCTTTATGCCCCATAAGGCCACTGATATAAACCTCTGGAGAGTATTCACTCATGTTGCACTACATCCAGACGGCCCAGACGAATGGGTGTTAGTTTTTCTTGATCTAGAAAAGGCATTAGATTCGGTCATTTGGCAATACATGCAGGCAGTTTTACCCATATGGGTCTTGGGGAGGTGTTCTTACACTGGGTCAGGTTACTATATGATCATCCTACGGCCACTATCAAATTGAATGGTAAGTTGTCAGTCTTTCCTGGTTGGCCGTGGGACTAGGCAGGGTTGCCCACTTTCACCTGGGCTGTTTGCCCCAATGATGGAGCTGATTGCTGCTGCCTTGCGTGCCTCCTCTCTAGTGAAAGGTATTACAGTGGGCAATTTAGTGGAGAAGACGGCTCTATACGCAGAGGATGTGGTCCTATTTTTAGATGGCTCTGCCCCAGGCCCTGTCCATTTTAGGTCATATCTCTACCTTCTCAGGGTTGCATGTAAATTGGCACAAATCCACAATTCTCCCCCTGGGCAAAGATGTATGCCATGCTGCCCTCGCCTCCACACCTCTTCAGAAGGTGTCTAGGGTCAAGTACTTGGGACTCACCATAACTAACTCAGTTTCGGACTACTTCCGGCTAAACGTGGCGCCTGTCATATTAATCTTTAGGCAAAAAATTGGCGCCTGGTGGAATTTGCCTCTCACCTTGATAGGAAAAGTGAACCTAATCAAAATGAAACTGTTGCCATTATTGCTATATACATTAAGACACTGTCCTGTATGGATCCCCAAATCAGTCTTTAGGTCAATTCATGGTTTGGTGTCTGAATTCTTATGGGAAGGGAAGGTAGCTAGACTGAAACTTGGGGTGTTACAACAGCTCTGGAAGGAGGGGGGCCTAGCCGTGCCAAATTTTTACAAATATTTTCTTGCAGGACAGTTGGTGATGGTTAATAGGTGGCTCACTGGCCCATATAATGATGCAGCAGTTGCTCTAGAGGCGGCGGTGGTGGGTTCCTATGAAGCTCTGGCCCATTTGGTTTTTCGAGGACCCAGATCACCCTATGATTTAACCACATCCATGAGGTCAGCTCTCCGTGCCTGGATAGTTGCTCAGGGTGAGGAATTCGGGGGCCCCTTTCCACCCTCGCCTCATGCTCCTCTGTGGAGGAATCCCAATCTGCCCCAATTTTTCGCTTTTGAAGATCCAGTGGTCTGGACCAAATTTGGGATTAAAAAGTTTGGCGATATCTCCACAGATGGGCGACTGAAAACCTTTGACGAATTAAAGTCTCTCTACCACTTACCAAACACCCATTTTTTCCGCTATATACAGTTAAGACATGCATACCAGAAGCAATTTAAATGGGTCACCTCTCCCTTTTCGGAGTCTGCCGTGGAATCCAAGTTGAGGGATAATGGCCTTCAAAAACCCTTATCTAACATTTATAAATCCCTCTTCCCTGAGACTAATTGCTTGTTAGCTGGGTGTAAATCTAAGTGGGAGTTGGTGGTTCCTGATTTAGACGCGGAGGACTGGGAGGATGTCTGGGATGCACACTTTACCAGGCTAATCACAGTTCGCGACCAGCCGATCCACTATAAAGGTCTGCACAGGCTGTACCTGACCCCAGCGAAGATGGCCAAAATTTAGAATTCAGTCGCTTCTACTTGCTGGCAATGTTCCGCAAGTGGAGCCGATTTCACGCATATCTTCTTGGATTGTCCTGGTATTTAGAACTATTGGAGGGTGGTTCTGCAGTGTGTGCAGGAGGTGACCACCATCCCTTTAAATCCTTCTGTAAAACACTGCCTGCTCGGGTTGGTAGACGACCTGGCCCCTACACCGGCTATACGAACCCTACTCACCCTATTATTTTGTCATGCTAGGAAACGCATACTTTTGTCTTGGAGGGGCACTACGCCCCCATTAGTAGAGTCCTGAAAGGCTTCTGTGAATAAGAATCTGCCATTTTACAAAGCTACATATCTGAACTGGGGGGCGCTTCTTAATAATAATAAGGCCTGGGGGGATGGATGGCCTCACCTCTCACTGTAACAGATTAAATTGTTTAATTGTTTGAAGTTATCCTTTCTCCCTTACTAGCAGGTGAGATATGCATATTATCTCTGAAGGCGCGTATACGTGGTTCTCCTGTGTTAAATGTATTGTAGGTTTAATATCTTATATCCTCTTGATGGAGCGGGTGGAGGTTTTTTTGTTTTCACATGAAGCTTTATATTTTGGTTAAAGTATGTAAATGCGGGGTTGAGAGGTGGTGTAGGTTGAGTTGACAAGCTTCACGGGCAGTGTTCGTATTGGCGATTTAATGTAATGCACTTTGTTTTGTTTTTGTTTTTTTCATTCTTTATTTTTAGGACGGCTCACTGTATTGTGGTGAGTGGTCCTTACTGTTTGTTGTATATTATAAGTGTTTTTCTAAAAACAATAAAAAATAATTTTTCACAAAAAAAAAAAAAAAAAAAAACACAGGAAGTGAGGGGTAGGTCCCTCCAAATTAGGGAATCCCTGGTTGTCACCTGAACCAGCGTCCCCATTGGAAGATTGTCCCCTCTGTTACTGTTCTGGTGTCACCCCAAAATTTGGGATCCTTTCCTTTACCTTTTGATGATATTGGAATACAGGACAAAGAGGGTGCATCTCCCTAAGGTAGAAATAAAAGCTGACAAGGTTTTTGAATCCCTCTCCAATCACTTACTCTCCACAAAAAATTCTGCCTTCAGTTACGCTTTAAACTGTCAGAATAAGGCCCCATTCACACCTGAGCATTTCAGCACCTGACACTCCAAGAGCTACATAAAGTATTTTTGAGGCAGAATTGGGCATTTTTGGCCTTATAAACTTTAACGGGAACACCTGAAATTGTGCAAATTGAGTGTTTTTGAGTGTTTTTGCATGCTTTCAGGCATTGTCTCCCCTCTTAGTACTTTCCATTGCCTGAAGATTAAATACGCTAAAACGCACTACAAAAATATAACTGAAAACACTTGAACACTTGAAAAATCGATCTGCTCAGGTGCGAGTGCAGCCTAAAGCCAATTGATGAAACATATATGGTAAAGTGGGGAAGAGCTAGAACTTTTCACAAGCTTTATTCCGGTCTGTGCCTTCCACAAAAAAGGAAAAAAAGAAAAAGAAAAAAAGGGAGGTCAAAGACGATCATCTACATCTACTCATTTCAACAATCACCCAACTGTAGGAGGTACAAGATAGAGCTCACAAGCAAACTAAACTGGAGCCTTTCCCCTGCAGTGCCCCTAGTGGCAGCAATGCATATTTCTCGTTTGAGAATTGCATAGAGAAGTACAGTGTTACATGAACTGTATTCCAGGATTTGCTTGTCTTCAGCTGAGAGAACTTGCAATAATTTAAGACTTTACGTAAAGTCTTAGAAATCTTTAATTAAGGTCATCATATTATATAGTTTGAATACCATGCCATAGATATATTACTAGATAAAAGCGGTCTTTGTATATTCAGAGGTCACCAGAGCACCATAGCAGTTCCCCAGTTGCCTACACAAATACCAATTTTCATAAAGCAGGCATCCATATAGGCATATCACCCTGCCCCTACACTGAGATGTGGTAGAGGGCACTTCTATTCGACCTAAATTAAACTATAAAGGCTCTGGCAGTGCTTAAAATAGAGGATAATCTGGATTTTTATCTTTAAAATGCATCAGTGAATTTGCAATTCTTTGATTTTTTTTTACAACTGAAGGGACAACCTAGCCATAAAGTTATTGTCTTAAATTATTTCCAACACCCATAACAGGTTTTCAGAAAACTTTTTCATGTGAAAAAAAAATTGCATCATTCATTCTACAGAGAGGGCATTTTACAATTGCATGCACATATCCATCCCTATATGAAGCCATTTTATGAATAGCGGTATTGAAAACATAAGAATCCATGTCAGTTTTGTATCTAACCTCATGCTATTCCAAAGCAATTTAAATAAAATCTACATGCTGTGCACAAGCCTGAGCAGAAGAACACAAAATATAAAAAGGGGAATAAAAGCAAATCGAACGGTGTCAGATATTCCCTTAGATGTGACAGACATTAAATAAATGCTGTGCCCAAAAGTGTACACCATGAATTAAAAAAAAAAGAAATCCAAGGAAAAGCAAGGATGAAAAACGGAAGAGTTAACATTCACACCGCTATAAAAATATAATTCAATTCTTACTTAACTATGTACTATATATTCAACTTTTCAGGCTTTACCTGCTATTTTGTGTGTTATGCAGAATCATCTTTTGTAAATGCTTGAAACTTTTTTTAGTCCTTTTTTTTAGCAGAATAATAAAAAAAAATAAAAAAATAAAATTAATACATAAAAATCGCAAAACATTCCCTTTAGTGTCTTTATAAACCCCTCAGCGGGAGAGTGCTACACCTCAGTGCTCAGAGAAATGACTGTCTTCCACGTGAATGTAACCTATTTCAGACAGCCCAGCTAATTCTTGAGTTTGTTTTTCTCTAGCATAGATTACCATTCTCTGAGTTTATTCAAATAGGCCTTTTTCAGTTTGTTGCTGGAAGAAAAAATAAAATGGAGGCATCTGACTTATTCTTTTGTTCTCCCTAGAATAAAAAAAAAAAAACAGATGCAAAATACTTAAGTTTACCTAACCTTAGCCATATTTCATGTCACTGATTGGAGGAAAGTTATATCATAGGGAGGCTGTCACCACCTGTACAACGGCAGCAGCTATATCTATTACCTTCCGCAGCTTCCCTCTGATCGGGGCTTTTAGGGGACAACTCCACCGCAAGAGGATCAGAGCACACAGTGGGCTTAGAGAAGAGTCTTTTTTCCTTCAATATGGTTAGTGCCTAGACACAAACTATTTTTCTCTCAAGATAAAAAAAAATATAGACGGAAACATTCATTTATTTGAGCCCACTTATGAAAGACTGTTGTCTATTGTATTTAAACAAAAATAGTTTAGTAAATAGCAGTGGCGGCTGGTGCTCAAAATTTTTGGGGGGCGCAAACAAACTGAAAAATACTGCCCCCCCCCCCCCCCCCCATCAATTGCAGCCTCACTGTTCTCATCAATTGCAGGCACTTGTGCCCGTCATAAGCAGCCACTTGTGCCCACCCCCCCCCCACGCGCCAGGCAGCAGCTCCTCTCAGTGCAGTGAGTGCACCAGAGCGTCAGCGACCTCCGCTCCAGCATGTGTCTCCTCCGCTGAGTCCGCTCCTCTTCCTAAGTGCCAGGCACCCAATAGGGTGGCCTGGCGCTTTGGCCAATCAGGAAACAGGTCTCACGCCCTGCTTCCTGATTGGTGGGGAGGAAGGTTAGTCTGAAAATAGCGAAAATGAATTCGCTCTCATCACACAATTGGGTGGGATCAGGACGCACTCTATGCACCCCGAGCCCACACTAATTTGAAGCCTATTAGAGCCTCTGGCTCTAATCAGGTGGTTCAAAAAGTACCACCTCCTCCCGCCCCCGCCATAGGAATCCATGCGTCTGGCGTCCTTAATGGGGCCGGGCACATGAATGGAGGGGTGGCGCCCGTGCGCCCACAGTGCATGGGCCTCCACTGGTAAATAGTGCTTTTACTGTACTTAAACCCAAGAACAAAAAATGTTACATACACTGCAGCTTACCAGTCTCCTTAGATGTGGTGGATGCATTTTATACCTGGTGATTCTTCCAATAACACACATGCCTTGTCCCTGGCTGACACTGCTCACTCACTGTATTATACTTTCAAAGTCTGCCCCGCCTCCCCATGCACGCCACTCACCTTAGGGGAATGATGCGCACACTGCCCGCGGTGCCTCTCAGGATATGTGCGTCACATATCCCAGGTGTCATAGGCTTTCACTGAACAGGAGGAGGGGGTGGGCCTATCAGCACATCATTGAGAGGTGCGCCTGCTGAACCCAGAGACCTGGCAGGCCTCTCAATGACGTCAGATAGCACATGGCGGCGCTGGACGTAGCTGTGGCCAAGCATAAGATGATCTCAGTGGGTCAAAGCTGGACGCACTGGATGGGTGATTATCTGAAATGTGCAGATACAAACTTCAGGTAAGTGGGGGTAAAAAAGCAAAAAAAAAAAAATGGGGAGTTCAGCCGGAGTTCCTCTCTCACAAAGGAGGTGTTCTGTAGTCCACAAAGGTGAACTAGGTAGGACTGATAACACTACTTTACATTTCAATGCAGCACAGGTAGAAATTACAGGGCATTAGGAACTTGCAGGATTTATGGCAGAACTAACATATTTTTCTGTACTTTTTATAAAAAGACAAAACATGGGGAAATGAGCATGTATTGGAGAGATGTACTGAACAGGTTTTATTGCCCAAATATACATTGTAAGAGTACAATGATTACCCATTTAGCACTTAAGGACCTTCCTGTACCCCAGTGCATTCTATGAAAACAGCATAATTCTGTGGTAGGGGTGAGGCAACGAACTTGAGAGAAAAAAAAAAAGCTACCACAGACGTTAGCTGCTGTTTCCATAACTGCGAACTCTGGGTTTCGGGACTGGATGCCATAAAGAGGATCAAAGATAGGCATATAGCATACATACTGAAAGGAGTACAATGATTACCTATCTAGGACCTTCCTGTACCCGGGGCACTCTATATAAACGGTGAACATATTCTGGTGGTTGTAGCGGTAAAGGGGTAATGGCCCAAAAAAAGCAACCACAGAAATTAGCGGTTTCTATAACTTAGAACTCTGGGTTTCGGGGGAGGTCTATGGACATTATGAAGAGAATCAGAAAGGTACCAAGCAGGCATATAGGAAATACAATGAAAGTAGAGTACAATGTGCAGTTACAGTGATCACCTATATAGCACCTACCTACTATTGGTTGGGGAGGCAGCTCATATTAGTGTTGGACGGACCTGCAGTATAACAGAGAAGGGGGTGATGATGGTGGTAGCAGGGTGATAGCCCAAAACCAGCAAACACAGATGTTCGTTGCCGTTTCCATAACTGAGAACCCTGGGGTTTCGGGGGGTGTGCAAGAGGATCAAAAATAGACATAGGTCATACACTGAAAAGAGTACAATGAATAAGTACAAATGATTACCCAACATGTTCTTGTACCCCTGGTAGTAAATGTGGCGATCGCCCAAAAACAGCAACCGCAGAAATGAGTGGGAATTCTGGGTTTTAGGGAAGGATTATGGATACCATAAATGGGATCAAAGTTACCAAGCAGGCATTTGGAATATACACTGAAAGCAGAGTACAATGTACAATTAGAATGATCACATATATAGCACCTAAGGCCTTTCCTATACCCCAGGGTGCTCTATGAAAATGGCAAACAAATTCTGGTCTTCCCTCCCACTTGCACAATTGGTTGGGGAGGCAGCTTATACCAGTGTTGGACCTCTATTAAAGAGCAGGAGGTGCTATTTAACCCTATGTTCACATCTATGTGGTTGCGGTTGATGGTTTTCTGGCGTGTTTTGCGGTGCGTTTTGAATTTTAGAACAAGCGATTTTGATGCATTTTTACAACAAACTGAATAGCCGGTTAAGGAGCAGGCAGCCACGTCCTTAACAAGCGATGACTCATCAGCTGTCAGCGGGGTTCCCCACTGACCGCTAAATCTTTTTTTTTTTTTTTAATTGCCGAAAACAAAAAACTGGATGGGGTCCCCCGATGCATGCCAGGGCCCATCAACAAAGGGGCTCCCAGATCCCAGCTCCCCCCATGTGAATGAGTATGGGGTACATAAACCTACTCATTCATAAAAAAAAAAAAAAAGTGTAGAAAAAAAAAATAAAAAAGACAGTAGGGAGTTTGACAATTCCTTCATTAAAACACAAATGGAGACTATTATTCTACGCTCGACAATGACCCCACTGTTACACACAATCCCTCCCCCCCCATGATCTTTCCCAGGCCATACAATCATACCTGGAAGACAATGACCTTCCCACTATTTCCCCTTCTGAACTAGCCAATCTTAACTTCCCTATCTCAGAAGAGGAAGTAGTTGCCACGATTAAATCTCTTCTGGCTAACAAGTCCCCGGGACCGGACTTTTATTATAAAACCTCTCACCCGCTCTCTCCCCCATATCACCTCTTTAATTCTTTTCTAGCCGACTCTCCTATCCTGAGAGACATGCAAACCTTCTTTCTCACAATGATCCCCAAACCGGGTAAGGACCATACACTGTGCTCAAATTACAGGCCGATTGCGCTCCTTAATCTTGACCTTAAAATTTTCACAAAAATTCTGGCAAATAGACGAAATAACCTATTGCCATCACTAACTCATAAGGACCAGGTGGGCTTTATCCCCCTTCACCAAGCTGGTGACAATACCAGGAGAGCCATCGACCTTATAGAGGTGGCGAACTGGAATCAATATGAGGCACTACTTCTCAGTTTGGACACAGAAAAGGCCTTTGATATGCTTGCCTGGCCATTTATGTTTGCAACTCTCTCGTGTCAATATCAAGGGTCCCTTTCTGTTAGCCGTTACACATTTATATTCTTCTCCCTTGGTGCTAATTAGAACTCGGTTCACCACCTCCCCTACTTTTCCCATTACTAATGGAACATGGTAGGGGTGCCCCCGTCCCCTCTTCGCTATGTGCTTTGTATTGAGCCCCTGGCAGCCCATATTAGACAAAATCCTAAATCCATGGTATCCCAGTACGTATTAGAGACTTCAAGATTTCCTTCTTTGCAGACGATGTCCTGCTCACCGCTGACAGCTGATAACTCATCAGTTGTTAAGGACGCGGTGGCTGCCCGTTCCTCATCAACCAGCTCTTTACAGTTTGTTAGAGGGGGAGAAGAAAAAAAAAAAAAAAACGCAAAAATGCATGAAAACTGAATCCAAAAACAAAGCAAAATCGCATGTTCTAAAACGCAAAATGAGCCGGAAAACCGGATTAACTGCAACCGCACAGATGTAAACCAAGACTAAAATTCTCTTTGCAGCCCATGGGTTTATGCGGATTGCATTACATGCAGTATAACAAACTATGTATCTCAAAAATATTTGCAGCTGTACAGCTTATATAAAACATCTTATCAAGCAAAAGACAGTACATACTGTATACCATTTCACAACACAGTAGAAAGGGGTCTCAGCGGTACTTTTTCCACAGCACAATCGTTTACTAAAGTGCTAGAAAATAATAGGAGGATGCTTGATCTCTAATTAGCTGTTAGAGAAGAGAATGCTTTGTCCATGCTACTGTTCAGTTTGGCCTTATCAGCAGGAGATGCCTAACTGAGGTACTTTCATGGGAAAAAAAACTAAAAGACAAGCGGGGAGCCCAGATCAATACAAGCAACAAACCTGCTTCAAAGATGCAGTGTTTGAATTCACACTTTTATACATATTATACAAAAAATACTTTAGTTTGCTTTGTAAAACATGTATCACATCTTTGTTCAATTTGCAAATATTTAAATGCCACGAAAACCTAAAAAGAAACCGAATACATCTCAGAATGTTGTGTTCTTAATACACGCTCCACTTTAAAATGTAGCTGGGAAAACCAGAAATGTTACCTGGGGCGGTTTTATAATGGAGCCCATTAAGAAGTATGGGCAGAAGGTCACCAGGATCCAATAAAGACGTATCAAGGTATTTAGTATGGCAACAGGCTAAGAATACCAATATAAAAACTGATGTTAGATCTGCATTTCGCCATTTAAAACATAGCATTATTTTTAAATCGTACTTCAATGCAGCAACTTATAAACATAATAAAGGTAATGAATTGCCTTAATTTTATAAAAAGGTATTACCAGAGTGGGTAAAGGTTTTAAAATCCCTTATTTCTATATGTACTTATACCAGGTACATGGTGCTAGCAGGTTGGATTTGATTTAAAACAAGTCGATTTAAATCACTAATAAAAAGGCTTGATTCAAATCAACTCGATTTGAATCATAATATTAAAGAGCAACTGTCATCTCTGTCCTGCAGCGTCTCCTGCTCTGACCCGCTGTTGACTCACCGACCGTCCCATTCACTTTAATGGGACGGGTGGTGATTGCTGCAGTGACACAACAAGGTGAGGGACGTGGCGGCAGCAGGTGCGTGGATGCCCGCTAACGGGCGCTGCCATGATGGATCTGAAATGACAGGTGCACTTTAAATGTAAGGACTCATTCTTGCTGGTAGTTAGAATCTTTAATATTTGAAAACAAAATAAAGGTTTCCTATTTAGAATAATAAGCTGTCAGGTTAATAAAACAGCGATATCAGAACCGATTCAGTCATACCGTTTGTAGTGTACATAGATTTGCAAAACAATGGGATAAAGGAATATTCATGAACTTTGCTTTATCTCATGGTTACTGTGACATTGTGTGAATGCATCAATGCAGTGCATGTTATCTCAGCTTGCATTCACTGAATGAGTTTACCAAAAATTTAACTACTGCAGAATATACAGACTCACTAAGCACCATTTCATGCTGAATAAACTAAATTATTAATGTATCTTAAATAGAAAACTATCTTTAGATAGATTTTTACTCCAAAAGCATTTTATTAAAATAAATTATAAAAAAAAAAAAAAAAAGATCAAAATCAGATTTTTAATTTTTTTTTTAATAATCATTGATTTATATCCATCCTGGGTGCTAGTCATATTTACCCATTACATACACTGGCTCTCCTTCCTACTTGCAAAGCTAAACAGCAGTTGTGCTTACAGGCCAAGTTCACTTTTTTTAAATTCTAGCTCCTATGTACCAATATAGCATTAATGTACTGATTTTGCAAAAATAAAACAGCTTTCCATTAAGGTCCCTTTCACACTTGTGCGACTTGTCCTGCGACTTGGGACAGCAAAGTCGCATGACAAGTCGTACCCCATGATTTCCAATGACTACCGTTCACATCTGTGCATCTTAAAATCGCAGTGACTTCAAAGTAGTCCCTGCACTACTCTGCTCCAATTTTGATGCGACTTGAGGTTTACAGAGGCATTGCTTGAAGTTGCAGCAAAAATTGCAGTAAAAATTGTGGCAAAACCGCGCAACTTTCAAGTCACACAAGTGTGAAAAGAGCCCATGTCTGCCAGAGAAGTGCTAAGGGGAAAACCAAGAGCACTGTTTTTAATTTGAACAATAGAATTGAAATGGAACCCATGACACCTTAAGCACTAGGAATTCAATATGTAAAAAATAACCTTGATCTAGTATTGGAAGCACTTAATATAGCTCACACTGGCTAAAAACTCCCTAATGAAATTCTAATTCGGTTTCCTAACCATTTACTAGGTGACGTTACATCAGCTTTCAACAAATAAAAATATCAGTTTGGCTGGAAATCAATTAACATTATAGCTGCACCAATCAAAAAGACATTTCATCCCAGTTTTTATTGCTTGGTTATATGGAACCAGGAAAGGCTATGCGGATGAAAGCAACAAAACTGCCAGTTGTACGGCCAGCATTTGTCCCCGAAGGAATCAAAATGTTCTTTTCACTGTACTCAGAGATATCAGCCTGGATTCACACTCTGTTTTCTGACCATACTCGCAGTTTTATTATGTGGTGGCTTACACTGTTCTATGCTGATGTCAATGTTCACTTTGCTGCATTTCTCCGAGTGTATTTGGATGGTATTTAAAAAAAATGTTTAATATATAACCATAGGGTATTTATTTGTTATAGGTATTTATATAGCGCCAACAATTTACATACAGTTGTGATTATAAGTTTACATACCCTGGCAGAATTTATGATTTCTTGGCCATTATTAAGAGAATATGAATAATAACAAACACTTTTCTTTCACTCATGGTTAGTGTTTGGCTGAAGCCATTTATTATCAATCAACTGTGTTTACTCTTTTTAAACCATAATCACAAGAGAAACTACCCAAATGACCCTGATCAAAACTTTACATACACCAGTTCTTAATACCGTGTATTGACCCCTTTAACATCAATGACAGCTTGAAGTCTTTTGTGGTATTTGTGGATGAGGCTCTTTATCTTCTCAGATGGTAAAGTTGCCCATTCCTCTTGGCAAAAATCCTCCAGTTCCTGTAAATTTTTGGGCTGTCTTGCATGAACTGCACATTTGAGATCTCCCCAGAGTGGCTCAATGATTTTGAGATCAGGAGACTGAGATGGCCACTCCAGAACCTTCACTTTATTCTGCTGTAGCCAATGACAGGTCGACTTGGCCTAGTGTTTTGAATCATTGTCGTGTCGGAATGTCCAAGCATATCCCTTGTGCAGCTTGCTGTCTGATGAATGCAAATGTTTCTCCAATATTTTTTGATAACATACTGCATTCATCTTGCAATCAATTTTGACCCAATTTCCTGTGCCTTTGTAGCTCACACATCCCCAAAACATCAGCGATCAACCTCCGTGTTTCACAGTAGGAATGGTGCACCTGTCATCATAGGCCTTGTTGACTCCTCTCCAAATGCAGCGATGTAAGAGGGAAACTTTGTGGCATTTGTGTAGTAATGGCTTTCTTCTGGCGACTCGACCATGCAGCCCATCTTTCTTCAAGTGCCTACTTATTGTGCATCTGGAAACAGCCACACCACACGTTTTCAGAGAGTCCTGTATTTCACCTGAAGTTATTTGTGGGTTTTTCTTTGCATCCCGAACAATTTTCCTGGCAGTTGTAGCTGAAATTTTAGTTTGTCTACCTGACCGTGGTTTGGTTTCACACTAATTACAAGCAAACAGGTGAGGATGGTTGCCTTTATTAGCCATTCAAACCCCTTTGTGTCAACTTATGTGCATGTTATCAGGCCTAAATCACCAGGGTATGTAAACTTTTGATCAGGGTCATTTGAGAAGTTTCTGTTGCCATTATGATTTTAAAAAAAAGAGTAAACACAGTTGATTGATAATAAATAGCTTCAGCCAAGCACTAACCATGAGTGAAAGAAATGTTTGTGTGTTATCATTCATATTCTCTGAAAAAATGGCCAAGAAATCATAAATTCTGCCAGGGTATGTAAACTTATGAGCACAACTGTATGTATTAGGGTTGCAACGGATCAAAAAACTCAAAGTTCAAATCGTTCCTCGGATCAGAGTCACGGATCGGATCATTTTTCGGATCAGCAAAAAAAAAACCCAAAACAACAAGACAAATAAACATAAGTTTTGTCTTTTTGTTTATTAACACTTTTAAATTACTTGAAAATATATAAAATCAAGTTAAAGTTCACAAGGCATAATATCCTCTATTTAACATAATGAAAAACAACTTACAGTGCAACATAAAAAGGCATATCTCCTTCCTTTAAACATGGACCGATGGGCAATGAGCCAATAACAACTTAAAGTGCAACATAAGAAGGCACATCATCTTCCTTGAAACATGGATAGTGAAAGCCTAGTATGTCCACATCATCAAAGAAGAATAAAAGAAAGAAAGCAAAGCATTCCTGAGCTTATAATTTCAAATTCTTTTTCAAAAAGACAAGGTCTACATTGTCTGGGGAGAGTGTGGACCTCGTTGCAGTCACTATGTCCCCTGCTGTTGAGAACACTCTCTCGGAAGGAACTGAAGAGCCTGGCACAGCGAGATGGCATCTTGCCATCGTGGCAATATGAGGGTATTTACACTCATTGCTTCTCCACCATGTCAGCGGATCACCATCCACTGTAATGCCGTTTGCTGCCAGCAGGTAGGATGCCACCTCCTCTTTGATGATGTCAGCAGGAGTCTTGTTGTCTTTGCTGGCAAAGGTCTCTCCAAAAAGCTCTGCCATCGCCGACTTCTTTTGTGGAGGAGAAGATGAGTCCAAGTTTGCTCCTGTTGGCTCTGTAGCTTGACCCTGCAGAAAAAAAAAAAATTGTTGATTAATTAAACCTATATATTTTCATGTCTATGAAACATGAAAATAATATTTAATAAAAGCCATTATTACGAAAATAAAAAATGTATTTGGATTTAAATTTATAATTTTTAAATAGTATTCTTTTTCTTTACCTCATCACAGTCTTCAGTGCCCAAGACTGCACACAATCTCAGTGGTGAGGTCACTGTATGTCCTCTGGCATAGGGCAGGGTCCATGTGAGACAGGGACTTGAACCTCGGATCCAGGGCAGTAGATCTGTGAAGGTAGTCCTGTAGAGTAGGGGGTGAAGTGTATCTGTGCTGCAAGTCCTCTCTAATGGCAGTCTTGACATCTCAAGTGATGATGCTGTCTTCCACACTTGGAGCCATGTATTGTAGAATCCTTGTTTTCAGCGACAGGATCATTGACACAGATGGTGAACTTTCAGTGCTCAGCAGAGATGTAACAGTTTTGAGGGGTTTAAGCACCTGGAGGACCTCCTCTGCCACTCTCACATCATCATCAGACAGGGTCTGACAATTTTCTTCAGGGTCTTGTTGGTCAATGCAGAGTATATAGCTGCCTGCTGCTCCAGATAACGCTCCAGCATATCATAAGTGGAGTTCCACCTTGTTGGGACATCATGTATGAGCTTATGAGTAGGCATAAGCTGTTGTGCTTCGGTGGAAGTAGGAAACCACCTTCCTGATACTCCCAAGGAGGCGGTCCATCCTATTGATCGAGATTCCCTTCTGTGATGCCAAATTCAATACATGTGCAAAGCACCCCATCTGTGGGTCCAGTCCTGCCTCATTCACTGCATTTATTTAATTTTGGCATTATCAGTTGTGACTGGGACATTAGTACTGGGCCTCTTCATCTTCCATTCCTCCACTGCTTGAGTCATTACCTGCGCAAGATGAGTGCTTGTGTGACTTGTAGAGGGGGGGTATCTGCAGCACCGGACTTCTCATCTCCCAGTCTGCGATGAAGTGAGCGGTTATCATCACATAGCTCTCCGTTCCCCTGGACGTCCACCCGTCTGTCGTGAGCGCAACAGAGGATGCTCGGGATAGTTCATCCACAACTTTTTTCTTCTCCTGCTCATAAAGATCTGGCACAATCTTTTCGCTGAAGTGGGTGCAGACGGAATGTCGTAACGTGGCTCAAGCACTTTCAGCATATGTTTAAAGCCCTCGTTTTGCACAACCAAATATGGCCTCATGTCTGCACCTATAAACACACATTTAGCTTTTGTGATGGCTTTAGCCCAGTCTGATTGTGCAACAAGGGGCTACTTAAATGCCACAGTGATAAGCGGTTGTTGAGCAGCTTTCATTTTCACTCCTGTCAGTGAAACACCGGGGTGATGTCGCTTCAAATGCGTGGCCATGCTTGATGTGTTTCCAGTGTCATATGGCTTTGTGCCACAGTGCCTACACACCGTCACGGTTTTATCCACTAACCTCTTTCCTTCATCATCATATTTGACAGGGAAGCCAAAATGCTCCCATACAGGGGATTTAAATGACACGGGGCGTTCAAGCTCCTCCGTTTCTCCACTCGCCATGACCACACTGTGTGTGTGGACTGATTCCTTCCCCAAAGTAGAGGCAGGATGTGGAGGCGCCTCGGTAGCCTAGGGGACGTTCCAGGGGAGGACGGAACACTGGTCGCCCGACTCGCCAGTCAGGGAAGGCAGGGGAGCTCACCTGGAAAAAAGGAAAGAAACTGCGCCAAGACCTAGAAGCGATTTTGTGCCGCCGACCACAAAAATCGCCTAAAACTCAGTGGAAGCAGCAATCCTCCTACAAAACCCCAATACAGCGAATGAAATATAGAAAAAATAGGATCGCGCTAAACGTAATATTACAATAGTGAGCGACGTAAACGTAAGCAAATGAATTGACAAGAACACCAAAAATTAGGGTTGTCCCGATACCACTTTTTTAGGACCGAGTACAAGTACCGATACAGTTTTTCAAGTACTCGCCGATACCGATTACCGATACTTTTGTCACGTGACAGTGTTTTTTTTTTGTTTTTTTGTTTAACAGTGCTTTCTTTTTTTTCGGGGGGGGGGGGGGGGGGGGTGAACGGTGTATGTGTGTGGTTTTTTTTTATTATTATTTACAATTTTTATTTTTTACAATAATTTTTTTTTATTCTTTATTGCAACATGTGTTTTTTGTTTTTTTTTAATCAGCCCTGTTGGGGGGCTTTGGTGAGATATCAGGGGTCTTAACAGACCTCTGATATCTCCCCCTTGAGACAGAGAAAGAGACCGAGGATAGAGATTCCCCAGTCTTTCTCTGCAGCCTCAGCTGCACTGAGAATGAATGGAGAGAAGACAGCGGCTCCTCTCCATTTATAAACTGACACATCGTAATCACAGGAGATTACAATGTTTCAGACTCTGTCCATTCACAAAGGAAGGAGGAGGGGGATGGCGGAACGGAGGGGGATAGCAGAGGGGGACAGAGAAGGAGAGGGGAACGGCGGAACGGAGGGGACAGCGGAGAGGCACAGTAGAACGGAGGGGACAGCGGAGGGGGACAGAAAAGGAGAGGGGAACGGCGGAACGGAGGGGGACAGAGAAGGAGAGGGGAACGGCGGAGGACAGAGAAGGAGAGGGGAACGGCGGAACGGAGGGGACAGCGGAGAGGCACAGCAGAACGGAGGGGACAGAGAAGGAGAGGGGGATAGCAGAACGGAGGGGACAGAGAAGGAGAAGGGGATAGCAGAACGGAGGGGACAGCGGAGGGGGACAGAAGGAGAGGGGAACGGCGGAACGGAGGGGGCATGGAGGAGGATGCAGTGACAGTCAGTGGTGACCGATCACCGCTGTATGTCACTAAAGCCGCTGAAAGCCGCTGGGGGAGAATCTTGTAACTCCCCCACGTGCCGATCACAGCTGACTTCCAGGTATCGGCAGAAGCATCGGGAGCATTTGCCCGAGTACAAGTACTTGGGCAAATGCTCGGTATCGGTGCCGATACCGATACTAGTATCGGTATCGGGACAACCCTACCAAAAATATTAAAAATAATTAGAAAAATATATGGATAATCTAAAAGTCAATTTGGATAAATGTGCAAAATGCAATTAATTGAATTTGCAAAAACCTGTGAAAATTCCACCACCATATAGTCCCCACTGTAATATTCACAATCTCCCCACTGTAATATCCACAATCTCCCCCACTGCTGTAATATCCACGTCATCTCCCCCACTGCTGTAATTTCCACGTCATCTCCCCCACTGTAATATCCACGTCATCTCCCCCACTGTAATGGACACCCCCCCACTGTAATAAACATCTCCCCCACTGTAATAGATATCTCCCCCACTCACTCTAATATCCACAGACATCTCCCCACTGTATACAGTATAGGAAGACTAGTGTTTAGTCTTACCTTACCAGAATAGAAGCCGGCCAGATCAGATCCACGAGCAGTTGAGGGGTGATGACCTCAGCGCGCAGCTCACCGCCGCCGCCGCGTGTACCAAGATGGCCGCAGCTCCGGAGCTAGGCCGAAGTCGCGGCCTTTCCTAAGGCCGAGGCAGCGGAGCGCTCCGCGGATCGCGTGATGTGCCGATCCGAACAGGTTGACCCGTTCGGATCATGGATCGGTGACGATCCGTTGCACCACTAGTATGTATTGTAATCAATCTGGGTATATTAGATGTCCATGTAACTACCTTACCATTAATCTTTTTTTTTAAAATACTAAAATCAGCTTTATCCTAACACGTTAAAATGCAAATTAAATATATATATTTTTTTTTACTTCACTATCACAAGGAGGCCGATTGACCTGAATGCTGAAATGCGGTAAACACTCCCATGTTCACTTACTGCAGAGGAGGTAGGGCAAAAAATTCCCTGATCTCCTCCTCACTTCTCAAGTTATGTTGGGCATGCCGCCATGAAGCTACTGCATCCCCTACAACTGCCTTCTCATTTCTATAGTCAACACAGGTGTGATGATAGTCTTCCTGGCTGTACCACTTTCAAACAATCTTGGATGACAGATCTCAGATAGAAATTGAGTGGATAGGTTAGTAAACCTTATTCAACGCCTTTTGTTTTCCCAGAGACAGGCTAGCAATGCAAATTTCTGCAACATCTATGCTACAGTTTCTTCTTCTATTCTAACACAAGCATTTCTGTTTATGGCTAAAGCTGGACCAAAAGTCATCTTCAGGACGTGGAAACTATTTTGCATGTCCATTTATTGAGGACAGTCTTTACCACTCTATTAGGTACACCTTGCTAGTACCGGGTTGAACCTCCTTTTACCTTCAGAACTACCTAAATTCTTCATGGCATGGATTCCTACAAGGTGTTGGAAACGTTCCTCAGATTCTGGACCATATTGACATAATAGCATCATGCAGTTACTGCAGATTTGTTGGCTGCACATGCATGATGCGAATCTCCCCTTCCGCCACATCCCAAAGGTGCTCTATTGGATTGAGATCTGGTGACTGTGGAGGCCATTGGAGTACAGCGACCCCATTGTTATGTTCAAGAAACCAGTGGTGAGATGATTTGATCTTTGTGACATGGTGCATTATCCTGCTGGAAGGAGCCATCAGAAGATGGGTACACGGTAGTCATAAAGGGATGGACATGGTCAGCAACAATAGTCAGGCAGGCATTTTAAAACTATGCTCAATTGGTACTGAGGGGCCCAAAGTGTGCCAAAAAAATATCCCCCACACCATTACACCACCAGCCTGAAGCATTAACACAAGGCAAGATGGATCCATGCTTTCATGTTTACACCCAATTCTGACCCTACCATCTGAATGTCGTAGCTGAAATTGAGACTCATCAGACCAGGAAACATTTTTTCTAATCTTCTATTGTGCAATTTTGATGATCCTGTGCGAATTGTAGCCTCAGTTTCATGTTTTTAGCTGACAGGAGTGGCACCCGGTGTTGTCTTCTGCTGCTGTAACCCATCTGCTTCAAGGTTCAATGTGTTGTGTGTTCAGAGATGGTATTCTGCATACCTTGGTTTTACGAGTGCTTATTTGAGTTACTGTTGCCTTTCTATCATCTCAAACCAGTCTGCTCATTCTCCTCTGACCTCTGGCATCAAAAAGGAATTTTCACCCACACAACTGCTACTGGATATATTCTCTTTTTTGGACCACTCTCCGTAAACCCTAGAGATTGCGGTGCGTGAAAATCCCAGTAGATTCGTTTTTGAAATACTCAGACCAGCCATCTGGTACCAACAACCGTCACAAATTCAAAGTCACTTAAATCCCCTTTCTTCCCCATTCTGATGCTCGGTTTTAACTTCAGCAAAGTTGTCTTCAACAGGTCTACATGCCTAAATGCATTGAGTCTAGTATGGATTTTAACGGGAACCTCACGGAAAAAAAAAAAAAAGAAAAGAGTGCCCCCCAAAAATTATTCCAGATCAGCGACTTCACAAGGGGGCGGAGTCACCTGGTGGCACCTATTTAAGAACTGTCACACGGCGGTAGCCTTCATTGGGGGCCCTTGTTAAAGGGGGCTTCCAGATTCCGATAAGCCCCTGCCCACAGGCCCCACAACCACTGCCCAGGGTTGTGGTGAAGTGGCCCTTGCCCCCATCAACTGGACAAGGTGCTTTGGGGTAGGGGGCATCCTACCATGTTGAGGGCATGTGGCCTGGTATGGTTCGGGGGGGGGGGGGGGCGCTTGATGTTTTTTCACATTTTTTGTATTGTTCAAGAAAAGTTTGCCACCGGGAAAATCAATTTAAAGGTCTTTTTTTCCTTTATAAATGTCAGTTTTGCTGCAGCAAGTTCTATACATAGTATAGATGTGCCACTTTACAGGCAGACTAAGGGAACCCCCAGGATTTATATTTAACCGCTTCAGCCCCGGAAGATTTTTACCCCCTTCCTGACCAGAGCACTTTTTTGATTCGGCACTGTGTCGCTTTAACTGACAATTGAGCGATCGTACGACGTTGCACCCAAACAAAATTGACGTCCTTTTTCTCCCACAAATAGAGCTTTCTTTTGCTATAATAAATATCCCCAAAAATATTTTTTAAAAAAACATTTTTGGTAAAAAAAAAAAAAAATTGCAATAAGCGTATATTGATTGGTTTGCGCAAAAGTTATAACGTCTACAAATTAGGGGATAGTTTTATGGCATTTTTATTATTATTTTTTTTTACTAGTAATGGCGGCGATCTGCGATTTTTATATCGGGACTGCCACATTATGGCGGACACGTCGGACAATTTTGACACATTTTTGGGACCATTGGCAGTTTTACAGCGATCAATGCTATAAAAATGCATTGATTACTATAATAAAAGTGTCACTGGCAGGGAAGGGGTTAACACTAGGGGGCGATCAAGGGGTTAATTGTGTTTCCTAGTGCGCGTTCTAACTGAAGGGGGGAGTGGACTGGGTAGGGGAAGAGATAGATCGCTGTTCATACTCTGTATGAACAGAAGATCTGTCACTTCTCCCCTCAGAGAACTGGAAACTGTGTGTTTACAAAAACAGATCCCGGTTCTCTGTGTGCCCAGAGTAATCGCGGGAGCCCAGCGATGATCGTGATCGCCGGGCACTCACATCGGCTCCGTGGGCGAGCAGGGGGCGCGCGCCCCTAGTGGCCACAGGCCGAAGCGACCTTACACAATGTTGTTTTGCCCAGCCGTGCCATTCTGCCGGGGTACAACTGCGGCAGCTGGTTAAAGGAATTTTTAATTTTTATTGTTTCACATTATTAAAATAACTGCTCCTGTAAAAATGTTTTTTTTTTTTTTTTTAAATGTTTTGCATTGATACATGTCCCCCAGAGCAGTATCCAGGCCCCCACACCCTTTTATGTCCAATAACTTGCATATAAGCCCTCAAAATGGGGACTTTTGATTTTTCAAGTTTGGGTCCCATGGACTTTAAAGCGGTGTTCCGGCCATAATTTTTTTTTTTTATATACTTAATATTATTACAATATAGGTGCATTAATAAATATTAGACGACGATCTGTTCAGTATTCAATTAATAAACTTACAGAATATTGTCTGAGCGATCTTGTGGCCGTTTCCATCTGGTCTATTGGCATGTGAAGCCCAGTTGTTTGCTCTTCCTGGTTTTTGATGAGAGAGGTGCATGCTGGGTAACCAGGAGGCCAGGCGAGTGAGGAACAGAAGTGGGACCACCGCGGAATAGGAAGTAGGCAGATTAGGCAATCTGCCTAGCAACAGGGTCTTACAGGCAAGTAAAAAAATTTTTTTTAACTAAATGATTTTTAGTACATTAAAAGGAAGCTATTAATGTAAAATTTATTTTAAGGGTGGACCTCCGCTTTAATAGGGATCACGGTTTGGGTCCAAACTTTTTCCATGTTTGGGAGTTTTGGTGCGAACTGGACCCAGGGGGGGTTTGGCCCGATTCTTCTTGTTATACATGTAAAAAAAAAAAAAAACCCAGGGCAGGTGCTTGACTTTTGGCTTGGTAGAACAGTATTTAGCAGCTATCAAGGTATGGTACATTATCTAATTGCAGGCTGCAGACAAGGAAATGGCCTAGCTGTACCATTACCTGCAGTGCACAAAATTGGGGTTCCGAACCTGGCTGTGCTGTCTGCTAAGTTCTATGCAACTCTCAGCTGAAGAAAAAATTATTTGACAGTCCAAACTTTCCATAAATATAACTGAATTTTGCTTTCTCGAATGCCTATTCATGGCCCTGTTTTTTTTTTTATAACCTTTTCTAAAATAGTATCTTTTTCTATGTCACAGGAAAGTTGTATATGTAGCCACATTCTGGCACAACAGAGAATTAATTAACACCAAGTCAAGTCATGTACGCTGATAAAATGACTAAGTTGTATGCCTGTGCATGCATTTCTCTCTCCACTATAAAAGACAGCTCCGACCAATCTCTATGTGAAGTACAATTATTAGAATTGAACACCCATGGCCTAAGATAGAGTATTTTTTTTATTTTATTTTTTATCATTTTCAGGCACTCACTTGCCATTTTTCTTCTCCAGGTGCTATAAAAGGTGCTTTCAGGAAAATGAAATCTTATTTGCTTGAATCATGCACCACCTGCTTTGGTAATATTTGAATTATTTAGGTTGTTTTACTTCAGGTTTTTTTTATGTGCTTTCAATGCAATAGTAAAAAGTACAATAAACAGTGAGAACCTCTGCTTAACTACCGTAAATGCTGACCAATGATGCAGACTTGGAAACGTACATAACTCACAGCAGGATAATGCATGTTATTGGATGGATGGAGGTTATTGTTGTGCTAACACATACAATGGGTATAGAAAAGAATCATCCCCCTTTAAAATAATCACATTTTGTTATTTTGCAGCTTTAAATGAAGACCGACACCGTGGGTATAGAAAAGAAATTTAAATACAGTAAAACTACTATTTAATCACTTGCCCCCTGGAAGATTTACCCCCCTTCATTGCCAGGCCTTTTTTTTTTGATACAGCACTGCGTTACTTTAACTGACCATTGCGCAGTCATGCAACGCTTTACCCAAATAAAACTTAGGTCATTTTTTTAATCACAAATAGAGCTTTCTTTTGGTGGTATTTGATCACCACTGTATTTTTTTATTTTGTTTGCTTTAAAGAAGAACAAAAAAAAAAAGACAATTTTGAAAAAAAAAAAACTATTTACTTTCTGCTATAAAACATATCCAATTAAATTAAAAAAAAAAATTTAATTTCTTCATCAATTTAGACCAGTATATTCTGCCACATTTTTAGCAAAAAAAAACAAAAAAAAAACCCCAATAGGCGTACATTGATTGGTTTGCATAAAAAGTTATAGCGTCTACAAACTATGGTATATACACTGGAATTTTTTTTTCTTATACTAGTGATGGTGGCGATCATCGACCAACAGCAGGCATGCGATATTGAGGCGGACAATCAGACACTGACACTTTGTGGGAACCAGTGACACCAATACAGTGATCAGTGCTAAAAATATGCACTGTCACTGTGCTAATGACACTGGCTGGGTAGGGTTTAAACATCTAGGGCGATCAAAGAGTTAACTGTGTGCCTAACCAGTGTTTGTGTGTACTATGCTGTGTTTAGTTCGGGATGAGATGGAGTTTATCACTTCCCCTCTGTCAGGCCGGAGTTCTGCAGCATTTACATATGCAGAGCTCTGTCCAGCCTCTCTCGATGATAATCGGATGTCGGGGATATCCATTGGCCGGCACCCGCTGTGACAAATCAGAGCAGAAGTGGCGCGCCCCCTATCCAGAAGTGCAGAATCACATATACATATACACAGAGTCCTGTAAGTTGCAAGGTGAGGCCTCCATGGATCTGGACTTGTTTTTCTAGCACATTCCACAGATGCTCGATTTGCCTGAATTTGAAGGCCAAGTCAAAACCTCAAACTTGTTATTGTGTTTCTCCAACCATCGCTGAACCATTTTTTGCAGTGAGGTGCATTAACCTGCTGAAAGAGGTCACTGCCATCAGGGAATGTGGGGTAAAAGGGGGAGCAGAATATTTAGGCCCCCCTTACCTCATGGGGCCGTGACGTCAGCTATTTTATTAATATCAAAGGATTTATAATGGGGTTTATTCTATTTGTGAAATAGGGTCACATGACAGAGAAGCTTCCAGAAGGTGAGAAGGTTAAATGGAGATTGCTAGGGTCAGATGACCTTAGAACCTTCTGGAAGGTGTTTAGGGGCCATTTAAGGAACCCCAACTGAAATTTTTGCCAGTTGCCGGAGAGGAGTCGAGAAGAGCTTCCCTCCCAAAACCAACCCCCCCCCCCCCCCCCCGTCGCGGCTGGTTTATGTGGTGGGTCCCTTTGGTCAAGTAATCAAAGGGGATATGTGAGAATATGTTTAAAAGAGATGGTCAGCCCGAGTCTTAGTGGCTGGGTTGAGCTTTGGTGAATTCTTAATGAATTTTGTTGAAAAATGTATTTAAGTAATAAAGTTTATGACGTTATATATAATTTTGATGTAAACCAATAAACCAGGCCGCAGCCTATTTTTATCCAAATATTTATGTGTGGAGTGTTTTTTTATTATGCATGTTTGCAGGTTTTTTAGCCTGGTGCCTACGGTCCCATACGGTTTCCATAAAAGGGTTTTGCTTAGTCAGCAACAATGTTTAGGTAGGTGGTACATGCAAAGTAACATCCATATGAATGGAAAGACCCAACAGATCATTGCCCAAAGCATCACACTGCCTCTACTGGCTTGCCTTCTTCCTATAGTACACCCTAGTGCCATCTCCTCCCCATTTAAGCAATGCACACGCACCTGGCCATCCACATGATGTAACCAGGCTACCTTCTTCCATTGCTCTCTGGCCCAGTTCTGATCCCATTGTAGGCACTTTTGGCTGTAGACACGGGTTGGCAAGGGCACCCTGACCAGTCTGCGGCTACACAGCCCCAATCAAACTGATGCCCATTTTTTCTGCTTCAACACATCAACTTCAGGTACAATTTGCTGCCTAATATATCCCACCTACTATCAGATGTTATTCTAATGACATAATCAATGAGAGAATCAATTTTATTCAAACTGTCAGTGGTCATAAAGTCATGGCTGATCAATGTATATATACATAGACAGGGCTTGACAAATTTGCTTTCAATCTAGGAGCCAGTTTTTTTTTTTTTTTTTAATTAACAAATCTTATGTATTTAACATGTTCCCGAAGGTGAACTTAGCCTTTAACAGCCAGAGCCATTTTTGCATTTTTTTTGCACACGTTTAAAAAATCATTTTAGGCCTGAAGATTACATAAAACCCCCAAACATATTTTCTGAAAGCAGACACCCTAGAGAAAAAAATAGCGGTAGTTCCATTTTTTTATGTCACACAATATTACCGCAAAGGGTGCAATGAATAGATACCCAACATGTCAAACCTTAAACGTGTCGGTATCCTATATTTTCCATAGGTGACACTTTAAAAGCCCCCTATATATACCATTAGTTTAGCGTTAAGAAAGAGGTCTGGTGCTAGAATTATTTCTCCCATTCCAGTGTGCGCTGTGATATGTAATATGTGTATTGCAATCCATATTTTCAGGAGTAGGCGCCCCGCCGCATGCCTTTGTTTGTACGTGCATTTATGTTTGTATGTGGGGGCCTTTCATGTGCTTGGGTGTACTTTTAACTTTTTACACTTTTTTTTTCCATCACATAGGCGCAAAAAGTCCCATTCTTGGGCTCAAAGAAAGTGGATTGAGAGACGCTGGCAATCATTCAACCCACAAGACTGAGGGCATCTTATGGCAAGAAAGAATTACTGCAAGAGGCAGCTCTGGTTTGAAGTCAAAGGTTTGGAACAAACTAGCTGTTGGGACTAGGGGATAAGCCGGAGAAGATTGGCTCAAAGGCCTGGAATGCTTGTCAATAACCAGCATAGTTATAATGTTCTCCGGAGCATGAATATTCGTTGATACACACGTGTGATAGATCTTGCTGCCATTTGGCCTTTATAAGGATGACAGTTGATCACAGACTTTGCTGACTGGTCTTCAAGCTCCCCGATACCCATGTTCCTGTGCGCTTGTTCCTTCTGGATTTCCGGTTACTGACTCCACCTGCTTCTGGACTTCCCCTTGCTTCTCTCCTGGCTCTAACCTCAGCTTGTTCCAGGGACCTGTTCCTGATTAGCTCCTGTGTATATGCCTGGCCTGCCTCCAACCACGCTCCTGTCTAGTCCTCTGCTTGACCACTGTGCTCTGACCTTGGCATCCATTCCTGACCACGTCTCCTGCTTCATCCCGCCTGCACTTCCCAGTGCGTCATCCTGGATCAGCTGCCTCCAGTGACCGGTTTCCACCTAAAGAGGCAACACCACTGCAGATCCATCTGACTACCATACAGCTGGCAACCGGTGCTTCTTTGGGCTCATCTCCTGTCACTATCGCCAGGGGTGTTGTGCACTCAGCTGCAAAGGAATCGCTGTAATCATTGAAATCTCATGTGTCCAAACAGGGGGAATCTGCACCACACGGGGTGATTAGGGTGTGCCCAGGCTATGCCTGTGGTCGCAACGTGAACCACCACCAATTCTAGGGAATGCACCCTTACCAGACTGAACTGACTCCACTACAGAATCTATTTTGCCTATTGTAAATGCTTCCACCAGGGAACAGTCCAATTCACAGCATTTGGCTCCAATACATCAGACTGACTCACTCTCCAGGATAGGAGAAATCAATAATGACCATATTACCGAAAATCCACATGGAATCAAAGCAAAGTAAACCACATAGTATAAATCGGCTAAAAAAAAGCTTTAATAAAAAAAAGGGACAGTACAAACTCTACTAACATGGTAAAAAACAGATGTGTGCATTGGAAAAATCAGTTCCAAGCTGTATAGCAAACATTCTAAATCCAAGAAGGCGTGGCAACATCGCGTGCATAGGCTCCACCCAACGTGTTTCGTCACATAGGATGTCATCTTCCCCGTCTAATGTACTGGAGTCAATTGCTGTGAATTGGACTGGAGAGAAGAGTTTAAAATAGGTGAAATGGACTCTGTAGTGGAGTCATTTCAGTCTGGTAAGAGTGCATTCCCTATAATTGGTGATGGTTCATGTGGTGACCACAGGAATGAATTAAAGCATGGCTTTTGTTTAACATCACCATGGTGTTTTTTTACAAGACACAGATTTGGACTTTAATATCTTCACTCATAACTTTTGCATAATTTTATTTGATATGGACTTTTTAATTTAGCACATATTGTACATCATCACTGTTTTAGCGTGGTAATATATGTTATGAATTTGCAATATAGTTTTACTATTGGCTGCCAGCAGCTGTTTATATCATTATCTACACCAGCACTTTTTCTATTATTGTTTTTTTTTTTTTTTAATATATTCCTCAAATGCGCATGCAAACCCAGCTATTTATTACCTTGTAAGAGTAGCAGTGACATCATTGTGCTGTAGATTGCCAGTGCAGAGCTGTGGGATGAACCCAGCAGGCTCCACCTACTACAGGCATTGATGAATCTAATAATCAATACAATCAATATAAGAAAAATGCCATTCACTTTTACCTTAGTCCATTTGTCACTAAATCTTATTAGTTGGTTTGAAGAAGACACAACGGATTTCCTTAGTTCTTTAGTTTTCAATCTGATTTCACAAAATTGCTCTCTTCCTCTTTGTAAAGGTTTCAAAGAGTTTTGTGATCTCAGCGATTCTGTAAAATTTCTTTCGACATCTTGATTTCACCTTTTTCCCTTCAGTGAAGTTTTTTTCTATTTCTCTGTATCCAACCTCAGAACGTGGTATTAAAGTCTTAGACAGCATTAAAAAAATTCCCTTATTAGTAGCAACACTTGAGGGAAGAAGTTTATATCAATATATTATATACTCGTATTTTCAAAGCCACTATTAATATTTATGAGTCTCTAGATTTTTCATAGATGAGATATATCCAAACCGGTGTTAGCCAGCATGTAAATGTTCTATAAAATTTACTATTACTTTACATTTATTGTAAGTGATGTTTTTCTGAAATTAGCAAGTTATATATTCCAACAAGGCAATGTCTGCTCTGGTACCTTTAATAAAATGTAGATGTAGTATATCTGTGCATTATTTTTAAAAAAAAACACACCTCTAGCTTAAATTTGCTAAGTCCATTACAAACCTTGAATTAATTTCCTTAAAAAAATTATTCTACATCTTTCTGAACACCATCACACAGCTACAAACAGGATTTTTGTCTTAACTGTAAAATCCTTTACTTGGAGTATATTACATAGTGTATTACAGGACACCGGATGATGTATTATAATGGGCTATAGAGCTGCACGATTCTGGATAAAATGAGAATCACAATTTTTTTGCTTAGAATAAAGATCACGATTCTCGGAGTAACATCATCTTTCACATTATTATTATAAAATTGGGATAACTTTACGGTTTAGATTTATTTTTTAATTCATTGAATAATATATGGATATGTTGTTGAACAGTTTCCATAAACAGACAGGTATCTCCAAATCCCAGGTATTAGATAAAAGGAGGAAGAGTAGGAGAGAGACACTGCTCCCTCAAAAATGATGGGGTTTTAATTGGAGATATGAGCGTCTGTTATCAAGGTGAGCACACATACACCAGAGTATGGTTTAAGAAAATATTACATTTATTTATAACATAGCAGATAAAAATTTCATCACATAGTCATAAACCATTTAGACCATGAATTGAAACTTAGTATATGAAACAAAATGCTTGGATATGCAGAGGAGCCGACATGTTTCGCAGATTCCTGCTTCTTCAAGGCACCGCATGCATTTATAGTTTCATCAAACGCGACAGACGCATCTTATTGTCATCAAGCACGGTGCAAGTTTAGGCACCTGTGCATCGATCGGGACCCTGAGGTGCTACGTATTCCAACCTTATATTCAGGACAGACTACTGTCACTATTCAATCCCTTGCAATTAACACGATCCAATATCCTTATTGACCAACCCTGTTGGATCTGGCCTCTACCAGGAAGTTGCTGTGGGCGGTGCTTCTGACAGCTGATCTTTGCACATTGAGATGCCAAAAATCATTCAATAAATCTTTTAAAACTACTAGCTAGATGCTAGAAGCTACAAGCGGTGCCTTGAAGAAGCAGGAATCTGCAAAACATGTCGGCTCCTCAGCATATCCAAGCATTTTGTTTCATATACTAAGTATCAATTCATGGTCTAAATGGTTTATGACTATGTGATGAATTTTGTATCTGCTATGTTATAAATAAAATGTAATATTTTCTTAAACCATACTCTGGTGTATGTGTGCTCACCTCCATATCTCCAATTAAAACCCCATCATTTTTGAGGGAGCAGTGTCTCTCTTCTACTCTTCCTCCTTTTAATTCATTGATTTGTATTTTTTTTTTTCAAAAAAATTGCTTTTAACAGACCGCTGCGCAAATACAGTGTGACATAAAATATTGCAATGACTGCCATTTTATTCTCTAGGGTCTCTGCTAAAAATATATCTATAATGTTTGGGGGTTCCAAGTAATTTTCTAGCAAAAAAAATGATTTTAACTTGTAAGCAACAAATGTCAGAAAAAGGTTTAGTCTTTAAGTGGTTAAACTGACCTCATTTACAGACCGAATTTCGCCCCTTAGATATAAAAGAACCAAATGACACAATGTTTCTCTTTATTTCTCAGCGCTGAACAATGTTGTGATAAACTTTGCCAGCTTTTTTTTTTTTTTTCTTTGACAGCTCTGAGCAGAGAACGGCTCTACACTTACCCGAATGGTGGAAATGCCGGATTAAGATTGTGATCTTCGAGATCAAGTTTTTTTTAACGATTAATAGTGCAGCTCTAATGGGCTATACTGCCATATTCAGGAGAACTGGAGCAAGGCTGTAAAGACAGCGCGGTATAACCCTCCCGGCTCCCAGCATGCCTCAGTTCAGTAGTGAGTCTTAAGAACAGAGTGGAGGGGGACTTATAACTTGGAACCAGTGGGACATCCAGAGGCAGGCCAACCAAGGGGAGGGCAACAGTAATCTAAAAGGATAACAGGCCCACATAGGAACAATTAATCTAAAAGGTGCGCAAAACCAATAGCTCTATAGTGATAAATACAAAAATATATGTGTGAAAAAATAAAGTTAACTCGTATTAAACCATAATAAACAAAAACAATGTGCATTAAATGGTGAAATAACAGTCCAGTCCCATAACATATAATTTACTTATGCATAACATAGAAGTAAACTTCAAAAGAGAAATATATAAAAGTCTGTATGTGAAATCTTGAAAATGATGAAAGTCCACGTATAAAAGGATGCAAAACCACCTTACAGACACGAATGCCAGTTTCCTCAAACAGTAATGATCTCCAAATAATAAGATCAACAGCGCAGAAATCGTCCAGTGGGGGGGCCGCCAATCAGGATACCATTGATTTCACTGCCTCCACAGTCCTTCACTGGTTAATGAAAGCAGGTACATAATAAGTAATAATGGGTAGGATAAAGAACGGAAAAGACCATGGAGTTGTATGTTAAAACCACACGATTTATTAAAGTAGGTATACCTCACAAAAGTTAGAGTAACGCAGGCAAAACACACCACACCAGGGATCAACAGCAGGTGTACAACATTATATGCCACTGGCCTCACCCTACTCACATTTCGTCTGGTGCAACGGACGTCTTCAGAAGCTGGGTGGAGACAAGGAACCAGTGGCGGCTGGTGGATTAATATTTTTTTGGGGGGGAGGGGGTGCAAATAATAACCCTCCCGCTCGCTGTCTACCAGTTGGTCCGGCACTTACCCCGTCTAGATTGGCAGGTGGAGGACAGCGGCTCCTGTGTCCTCCCCTCCTCCTCGCTTCTGCCGCGCATCTCCTCCTAGGCATCCAAATAAGATCGCCTGTCCTTCCAATCGGGTGATGGGTACCAAGACCCGCTTCCTGATTGGCCAGGGAAGAGGATCAGTGCTACAATAGCGAATATTCATTTGCTATTAAAACACACCTGGGTGGGCTTGGAGCGCATTCTCTGCGCCCCGAGCCCACCCTAATTTGAAGCCTATTAGAGCCTCTGGGTTTTAATTAGGTGCTTCAAAAAAAAAAAAAAAAAAAACACCCACCCCCCCCTTGGAATCCATGCATTTCGTGCAAGGATGGGGGGGGTAGATGAAAGGATGGGGGGGCCGCGCCCGTGCGTCCTTAATGGATGGACCGACCCTCCAGGGAACAAAACTAGTTTGTAGCCCCCACCCTCCCGCTGAAGACTAGGTGAGTATCTGAAATATCCTGGAACCAGATGGTCGTGAAGGCCAGAAAGACATCCTCCCATTTTTACAAGTGGGAGCCGCCTACTATTATGGGGAGAGGGGGTGTTGGTGGCTTCAGGGCTTACAGTGAAATTTAGTTTTAGGCTTGGCCTTGGAAGGCTGAAAGAAATGAAAGGAGCTCTTTTTTTGTTTCAGAAGTAGGAGCTTTAGCTGCTGGAGATTTTGCCTTTTTTTCCTGGGGCAAGACTACTCATCCATCCTTGCACATTATAGCCCTTCTCTTCTGAAGTGTTGAACTACTGTCTTTTCTGGCCAAGGTCCTCTGTCCCTCCCCTTACCTACCTCCTATAGGGGAGGAGCAAAGTGGATTATTATAAGAGTGTCACTTGAGTGATAGCCAAGTCTGCAGACATCACATCCAAGATGGCGGTACTCAGGAGCAATCTCGGGGCTTTAGGATACAAGGGAGGCTTTTACAAGTAAACACCATGCCTACAATACAATAGTGCACATATAATCTTATCAAACAATTTGCTTCCTACAGCACGTGCCTCTGTTTTCCCAATCACCAAAAATCAGATTCAAACTTGTAAGGCAACATCTGACTGGTGGCTGTAAGAAACCATAGTATAGATACTCCTGGCTTTCTGTGTGTGAAGACTATCCCAGGATTGTTTGGGAATACCTACATTAAAGTGCATTCTATGCATCAAGATAAAAAACCTCCTGGGTGCAGAAGCCCCCCTCAGCCCCCCAATACTTACCTGAGCCCCATCTTGATCCAGCGATGTTGTACAGGAGCCTCAGCTGCCTGGGACTCTCCCTCCTGACTGGCTAAGACAGCAGTAGGCGGCGTCATTGGCTCCCACTGCTATCAAAGTCAATGAGCTAATGAGGAGAAAGAGGGGGCGAGGCCGAGCCACAGCTACATGTCTGAAAGTCACTTGGCTCGGGTGCCCCCATAGCAAGCTACTCGCTGTGGGGGCACTCGGCAGGAGGGAGGGGCCAGAAGCGTCAGCGAGGGACCCAAGAAGAGGAGGAGGATCGGGGCTGCTCTGTGCAAAACCACTACACAGAGCAGGCAAGTATAACATGTTTGCTATTTTTAAACAAAAAACACAAACAAGACTTTAATATCACTTTAAACTCTCTAAAATCCCCCCCAACATATGCGGAAAGAGCGGAGACTTTTAGGAACTTTTAAATGTGCCACATAGAGAAAATATACAGAAAAACTTCATACTATTCAACATTTTTATTATACATTTAAAACATTTTTAAAAAAGACAGCCACTGGTAGCTGCATTACAAAATTGTGTTTCACCGATGCATATATGTGCATTTAACATTGGTGGGGTGCTTTCAATGATAGTTTTTTATGTAAAACCCTTATCCCAAAAAAGGAAAAGAGCTCTTTGTTATAATTATAAAGTATTAGCTGAAGTTTGGCTTTAAAGTGGTTGTAAACCCGTAAAAAAAAAAAAAAACCTTGTAAGACAAAAGGCATAATAGTTACCTTAGATTGACGCTGTTGCAGCGGCCCCGCACACCGCTGTGATCGGCGACATGTCTCCCGAAGCTATTTCCGGGTTCGCGGGCTCCGGCGCTGTGACTGGCCGGAGCGATGTCACTCTCAGGAGCCGCCGGTTTAGGAGATAAATATCTCCTAAACCGTGCAGGTTTAGGAGACATTTACAGTATCTACAGGTAAGCATTATTATATGCTTACCTGTAGGTACAAGTGGTGTAACTAGGTTTACAACCAGTGTCATTTGTTAGTGTATTTAAATAGTACTTATAACACTCCCCTCAGACTCACAATGCTGCTGTCCAAACGCGCCCCCTGTGCTCCTTCATCCAGAGTGGTGTTTTTATATTACAGGTGGTGTGTTACTGGCCAGATCACCAGGAGAAAAAAGAAGGGGGAAAAAGCTTTAAAAAAATCTAACTGGTAAGCTGTAATGTATTACATTTCTGGTTTTGGGTTTAATACCTACATCGTAACAGTAGATGTAATGCATCTGCAAAGACCAAGACGTATTTAAGTGAGAACAAAAAACTACCAAGCAGCAACAACAACCCTAAAAATCATGTTAATACCAAGCGTACTGTAAAATAGAAATTCAAGATCTATACAGTACAGTAAAGAAAGCCATTTCCCTAAAATGCTCATATACCATAAGTAGTCTCTGACAAGGACGAGCTGCGCTGGGAGTCTCAAGAGGTTACTTTAGAAAATAGCTACAATTTCCTGTGATTTCCAGCGCAGTCCAATGTGTGCTTTGTGACAGTAATCGCTGTACATAGTGCTGAGAAATGCGTTTTGCACTGCTACATTTAATAGATAGAATGCCAGAGAAAACTTTATTTATATATAAATTTAAAAAAAACTTTTTATTGATTGCCTCTATTTGTTGCTGGAACAAAGTACACTGCATGATTTTCCTTGTGTTAAGCGATCGCTCACTTATGTAGAACCAAATGTAATTATTTCTCTGTGAAGCTGACAGCAATGTAGAACTGAAAAACAGACACTTGCAGTATGTAGCACTGATTACTGGCATGTAAATAAGTTTTCAAAAAAATGAAATTCATGACTGTACAAAGAAACCATGTGCTTAGAGAAACACATAGGATAGATTTAGCTATGCGTCAGTCTCCCTTGCTTCTGAAGCCCAATCCAAAGCACTCCAGAGGCTGACCCTCCTTCACCGCCCATTTTAACCCCATTTTTGCCAACAAACGTGCTGCAACTGCATGTATTGCATGCAGTTATGGGGCATTTGTAGTGCTTCCCCATGGACTTGAATGCGTAGCAGTCAGTGGGTATGCCGCCCGCCAAAATGAACAGCAAAAATGCGGCTCAACTGTGCATTTTTGCCACCATCCAATCGCAAGACTAAACAAGGCCATAGTCTGCTACTGTGGATTATCTTCAGTTGGTTTGCTGATCCAATGGCTCCTATACTTTGAGTTACTTCTTTTCAAAAAGCATTCTGCAACTTGGACAACGTCACTGTTTCTTCTGTCTTCTTTATTATTATACAGGGTTTATATAGAGCCAGCAGTTTGCACAGTGCTTTACAACATGGGGGCAGACAGAACAGTTTCAATAAGACTCAATACAAGGTGAATTAGAGGGCCCTGCTCTTTAGAGCTTACAAACTAAAAGCTTTGAGGAGGAGTTGCTCCACAGTGCCTGTAGTTAAAGGGGGCAGCACAGGCTTGTATTAAAGCTCACATACTGCCTCTTAAGAACACCTAATTGCCTACAAGTGCCACTTTAAGGCAGGGGTGCTCAAACTTTTAAAGAGCTTGGGCCACTTAAGCGATTTGGTAACCGGTCGCCGGCCACAATGAAATGAAACGGTTCCGAATTTTTTTTTCTTTTAAATAGTATACAGGCAGTCCCCTAGTTACAAACGACTCCTACTTACAAATGGAGGGAGGCAACAGGAAGTGAGAGGAAATCTACCCCTAGGAAGGGAAATTCTCTCCTGTAAGAGCTATTATGGGGAAAAGGTACCTCCACTGATGCTTTATCACCAAGGCTTGTTTCCACAACAACCCAAAATTTTAAAAATCCAATTGTCATTGGGACAGAAAGTGAGGTGAAATCTTCTGAACAGGGGCACACACACAGCAAAACAAATGTTACTTCCCTATGCTATCCAAAAAGCTTAAAAATATTTTTGGCTGGAGCTACACTTAAAAAATGTACCTATTTTGACTAACAGATTCAACTTAACAAACCTACAGACCCTTCTTGTTTGTAACCCGGGGACTGCCTGTATTAAAGATGAAAAAAAAAATCAGGATCATTTTCTGTGGGACCAATCCCCGTTGGATGTTTACCCACTGTTTAATCACAAAAAAAATAATTGTATTAACCAGATCACCATTAATAACACTGTAGGTGGGACCGGCAAAAAAAAGCTCCGAACCAGTTTTGTAGCCTTCACTAGATCAGGGTCATGCAGCCATCCCTTGGAGTCGCCAAAACAAGGACTGTGGACAATCTAAACTAAAATCAACAGACCAGGGAAGCGCTTACCCTAGTAGTGCAATAAACGTCTTTAGTAAGAAAAGATAAAATGACACATAATGCACTCGCATGCTTCCGGAACGACACACAACTTTGAGAACCCACATTCAGAACCTCTGTATGACTGCCACTAGATGACTAGATGTAATCCACTAGGCTAAAGGCTCCTCTCCCCATTGTCTGTGTGTAAGGAAAAAAAGAAGAACAGAGAAGCCAGCCACAATAGCGGCTTGTGTATGACATCCACCGGGATTATGGAGGACCCGGCAACTATTCAGTAGAGTGGCGTGCACTCCAAGGAGGCTGTGCGGGTTGTCATAAGTTTGAGGCTGCAGGTTGCATCAGACGGCTCCATGGGCCACGGGTTAAAGATGCCTGCTTTAAAGCTAGGTTCACACTACCCAATGCCCTGAAAAGGGATCAGTAGTGGAACTGCCACAGTCAGGTCTTTAGAAGGCAATTTACAATGGGACTAATTTGCCACGAATGCAAGCCTAGCATCTGGCTCATGGGTGAGGCAAGGGTTAATGGTGTTGAATAGACAAGTTTGAAAGGCGGTGCTGCCTGTCAACTCACATACATTGCAAGTAGTGAACAGTCCCCTCAGACCTTTTTTTAGCTTTTAAGTGGGCAGTAAAACAGCATCTAAACAGTTTTTTTACCGCCACCATGCAAAAAAGGCATTAGGCTGTGTGTAAAAATTATGCATGATTTTAATATATATTCTTGTAGTTTGAGTGGATTTAATGTATACACTGGAAGTCGCTAACCAAAGGCGGCTTTGTGGTGAGTTAGTGCTTTGAGTATGCCACAGAACTGAGTCCCAGGAAGGTCTTTATGCGTTTCATCAGCTTCCATATTTCTCTTAGATCTCCTTTTGTGCAAGTTGGAAACCAGTCAACATTCAGACCTCAGCATTAATACTAGCATTCATCTTATGGGTCTGTCTGCTTGATAAATCCTTATTACTACTATTATACTTATTTTCTGAAAGGCCCTAAACCCGAGGCTGTAATAATGCAGTGTGTTCCGTCTGTTAGAGCAGAGCATTCTTCCAAAGTTTATCTTTAACGCTGGTAATTGCATCAAATTCTGCTCAGCCCTATAAAAAAACACTCCAAACGTTTTAATGCCCACTATAACTGGATACTTGATTTTGAGCAAAAGTACACTTTAACCACTTCAGCCCCAGAAGAATTTACCCCCTTCCTGACCAGAGCACTTTTTGTGACCGACACAACAACCGACATTTGCGCGGTCGTGCGATGTTGCACCCAAACAAAATTGACGTCCTTTTTTTCACACAGTGTTTTCTTTTGGTGGTATTTGATCACTTCTGCGGTTTTTATTTTTTGCACTAAAGAGTGACAATTTGGAAAAAAAGCAATATTTACTATAATAAATATCCCCAAAAAATATATAAAAACGAATTCCTTTCTCAGTTTAGGCCGATATGTATTCTTCCACATATTTTTGGTAAAAAATAAATAAATAAATCGCAATAAGCGTATATTGATTGGTTTGTGCAAAAGTTATAGCGTCTACAAAATAGGGGATAGATTTATGGCATTTTTATTATAATTTTTTTTTTATTATTATTAGTATTGGCGGCGATCTGCAATTTCTATCGTGACTGCGACATTATGGTGGACACATCGGACACTTTTGACACTATTTTGGGACCATTGTCATTTATATAGGGATCAGTGCTATAAAAATGCACTGATTACGTATACATGACACTGGCAGTGAAGGGGTTACACACTAGGGGGCGATCAAGGGGGTTAAGTGTGTCCTAGGGAGTAAGTCTAACTGTGGGGGGGATGGGCTACCACTGACATGACAGCGATCACTTCTCATTAATGGCAGATTTCATATTCTCTTCCTAACAGGCTTCTTCTAAAATAGAAAGGGAGGGGGGAGCGGAGAAGGACACGGAGGGGGGAGCGGAGAAGGACACGGAGGGGGAGTCAGGGGATGATTGGTGCGGCCCAAAGCCGTGTGAGGGAGAGGAGGAGAAGCGGCTGTCAGCTGCTTTACTGAAATCTAAACAGGGAGATTGGTGCTTGTAACGGCCCGCAACACTCATCCCCAGACTACCCAGGCATCAGATTAGGCATTGGAGCACTTGCATGAGTGCAAGTACTCATGCAAATGCTTGTGCAAATGCTTGTGCAAATGCTCGGTATCAGCACCGACACTAGTATCGGTGCAACCCTTGTTTCATCCTTATTTCATTGCCTCTGAGGTCTTGCAGAACGTCAGTTAGAGCTGGGAACAGTCTACAGATATTCTAAAAATCTAACTTGTAAGGAAACAAAATGACATTTGTCAAGTCTCTGATAGCAATACTGAATATATTGATGAGATTTTTCATTTTAACATTTGCAAGAAAATCTACCAACGTATGGCAAGCTTTAGGCAGGCTTCCCCCATCCCCCACTAACACAGACAGTGCTGACAGGGGAATCCCTCCCACTGAGCAATTGTCTTCTCCTGGCGGGGAGGGGGAAGCTGTCCTTGCCGGGAGAAGACAGTGATTATTGCTAGCGGCTATAGCAGAGGCTAGAAATATCCACAAGTAAATCCGGCAGTCTGGTTGTACCAAAGTTAATTCAAACAACTTGGTACATTCAGCCTGCCCACACACTGTTCAAATCTCGGGGTTTTCCTGCTGAACCAGCCGAGACTGGCCTTAGTCTCCAGCTATCCATAGAGCACTCAAATTCAAGTGGACTCTAGTTAATCCGAATTTGAGCCATGGGTGGGCCTGCCGACACCACCCAGAAGATACATTTCCGAATGAGAAATCCAAGAAGCCTGGCCTAAGAAAGTCAGCTGAACTGCCCCTGCAGCCAATCAGTTGGCAGCCACAGGTCCCAGCTTTTAGAATACAACAGTTGGAAAATTCATCCATCGGCTCTGTTCATCCTGGATGGGACAATCTATTGATTTCTCTTTAGGGTGTCTGGGCTGAACATAATAATGCATTATTACTGTTCATTATTCACTAAAAGGATTTAGTGCAAGCATTTGAGGGATTCCGATTGTAAAAGTCAAATTGCAAAGAGTATTGTGTGGGTGTTTGCTCCTTAAAATAAAGCTAGATTCTGGCTGGCAACAATGGAGTTTTCATAAAAGAAAAACAAGCCATTTATAGTAACAAAAATTACACATTTGTGAGATAAAATAAAGCTTTTTATAAAAGAATAATTCATACAACAGTTATATGTTCATTTCTATTTCACCACTGACAGATCGCTCGGCACCCCGCTTGGGTGGTGCTTCCCCCAAACAGTGCCTCCTGCCCTCTAAACCCCTTCAGCAGACCGAGAGCTAATAGCAGGCTTTTTACCCCAAGCATCATGCACAAACAAGATATTGGAGGTAAAAACCTCAACCTAAAGGTATGACTTTATTGAACAGAAATGCGGGTTTTCATACACTTCAAAATGTAGGGCAGTCACCACATGAACAATAAAACCAAATATTACCCAAAACATCACACAATGGTTAGATAACCAAATAAAGTTGACACAAGGCTAATCCCATCATGTAGGAACCTCCAAGAGGATTAGCCAACGGACAAACGCAATAGGCGACTCAATTAACAATGGGAATTCACACCTAGGGGGCACACAATGGGACACACTTAAAAATAAATACATAACACCTTAAGAAACAGATTATAGCAGAAGACTCAGGTTGTTTTGAGCTGATTATATTACCATCTGCTCAGTGTCTGGGAGAAGGTTAGAGCAGTCAATGGTGGTTTAGGCACAGAGGCTCCAAATCTGTATCCGGGTCCTCCAGTTCCCAGATTCTGTGCGTTTCGGGGAGACATGGACTTGAAGTAAAACTACTCCAAAAAATTCCCCAGGCACACACCCCTCAAAGAATAGAGCCCCCTCAAATATCAGGGCCCATAGTCAGTAGACAGAAGGCTAACCTGTAGTCCCCTCCAAAAGACCCAGTCTCAGCTGGGTCTGTCACAACCACCAATCTGATACTTTAATAGATCTTTTTTTTATGCAAAAAGTGAGAAAAAATAACCACCAACAAATCAAGTAATTTTGAGAATTGAGACTATAGTTTATGCAGGATCACAATTTCAGGAACAGCCTAATAATTATGGTTCTGAAACAAAAGAGTTATTTATTAGCACACATGGCAATATTATAAGATGGTATTGTCCCCCTTACATTATTCAGTAGGGGATAGCAAGAAGGTACAAAAGAGAAACTATTCTATATTAGCAAATGGTCTTAGACTGTTGCTAATTAATTTGTATTTTGTACCTTAACCAGCATTTCTCGTGCAATAAAATTTGCAAGCTTCTAAAGGATAAAAAAGGATTACGCAAAGCCTACATTTGATATTTTTATGTGTTGTGTCAATCTTCTCAGTAATCAATGCCTACAAAAAAGCCTCAGCTTGTTTGGTCGTTATTGTAGAAATCTATAATAGAGATCTGAAACGAGGGATTTGACCGCCAGCATCAACTTCTTGGTTTACTGAAAAGCGCACTTAATTAATCCTTGACCTTCTTAAATGCTTAGAGCCGCTACATGTCTATCTCAAGCGTTTATTGAAAAAAAAAAAATAACGCAGTGCCAAATTAACTCGTCATGTCCAGGGGGAGTCTGTCAATGCGTATTTAGTATATGTGCCTGATGTGGGATATGATTATACTTTAAAGTACGCAAAAAAGGAAAAATGTACACTAATGCCAATTGTACAAATGTAATTTTTACAGATTTATAAAATAATAAAATGCATAAAGAGAGCATTATTACACGCTTCGCTGTATTTGAAAAGAGAAAACATCAGAAAGGTGTAGAAGAAAAAGCTTGCATTTATGTCTGTTGGTGTCATAACGAGCATGACTGCCAACAAATGTCCGTATGACACAGTCAAAAGGATAAAAAACAATAAAAATTACTCCAAACAAAAACAGACTGACTCCAAGCTTGGTTTACTAAAACCCCTCATTTGCCTCTTAATGCGTTTAAGCTAGCGTGCCTTTATGCAACCAGTTTGTAAGCATGTATACCATGTTGCACCTGCCCAACTGCACTTGGCCTCATACAAGTTTTGCAGGATTAGCCAAGCACATAAGCATCCAATGCATCCTTTTTGCTGTTTCGGAGCAGCCTAAAAGTAAGCTCCTGCAGACCAAATGCACGCGATTCTGGAGACAGCTCCTTAACCACTTCAGCCACGGAAGGATTTTCCCCTTAATGACCAGGCCATTTTTGCGATACGGCACTGCATCGCTTAAACTGACAATTGCGTGGTTGTGCGATGCTGTACCCAAACAAATAGAGCTTTCCTTTGGTGGTATTTGATCACCTCTGCGGTTTTTATTTTTTGTGCTATAAACAAAAAAAGAGCGTCAATTTTGAAAAAATAAATAAATAAAAATTTAAAAAAACAAAAATTTCTTCCTCAGTTTAGGCCAATATGTACATAATTTTGGTAAAAAAAAAAAAAAAAACAAAAAATACATTGTTTTTGGTTGGTTTGCGCAAAAGTTATAGCATGTACTAGTAATGGCGGCAATCTGCGATTGCCGAGAAAATTTCTTGGACCACACATAGAATACAGTAACAATGATAGCTGATGAGCAGAAAAAAAAGTTGGGTATATAGATCACCGATATAGATAAATGTACCCAAGTAATAAAACTTTTACTTTTGTAATAAATTATATTACAAAAAAAAAAAAAAAAAAAAAAGGGCAGCATAAAACTAGTGTGATATTTGACACTGTAAACTAACGCATCAATATCTGGTCCAATGGATGTAGAACCAATTCCCAATTAATTCTCAAGGTGCTCATCAGATATTTTGGTTCTAAATTTTCCCTTTATGTGCTTCATCCTTGGAAATAGTTGCTCACAAATATACAGTGCATCCGGAAAGTATTCACAGCACTTCACTTTTTCCATATTTTATGTTACAGCCTTATTCCAAAATGGAATAAATTCATTGTTTTCCTCAAAATTCTACAAATACCCCATAATGACATTGTGAAAAACATTTGTTTGAAATCTTCGCAAATTTATTAAAAAAAAAAAAAATCACATAAGTATTCACAGCCTTTGCCAGGACTCAAAATTGAGCTCAGGTGCATACTGTTTCCACTCATCATGCTTAAGAGGTTTCTACAACTTTATTGGAGTCCATATTAGGTTCCACAGTTAACAGTGCATGTCAGAGCACAAAACAAGCCATGAAGTCCAAGGAATTGTCTTTAGACCTCGGATACAGGATTTTATCGAGGCACAGATCTGGGGAAAGTTAGAGAAAAATGTCTGCAGCAGGACCCAATGAGCACAGTGGCCTCCATCATCCATAAATGAATGAAGTTTAGAACTACCAGGACGCTTTCTAGAGTGGAACGCCTAGCCAAACTGAGCGATTGGGGGAGAAGGGCCTTAGTCAGAGGGGTGACCAAGAGCCCGATGGTCACTCTGACAGAGCTCCAGCATTTCTCTGTGGCGACAGGAGAACAACCATCTCTGCAGCACTCCACCAATCAGGCCTGTATGGTAGAATGGCCAGACAGAAGCCACTCCTCCAGTAAAAGGCACATGACAGCCTGTCTGGTGTTTGCCATAATGCACCTGAAGGACTCTCAGACCACGAGAAACAAAAGTCTCTGGTCTGATGAAAAAAAGATTGAACTCTTTGGCCTGAATGGCAAGCGTCATGTCTGGAGAAAACCAGGCACCACTCATCACCTGGCCAATACCATCCCTACAGTGAAGCATGGTGGTGGCAGTATCATGCTGTGGGGATGTTTTTCAGAGGCAGGAACTGGGAAACTAGTCAGGATCGAGGGACTAAGGAATGCAGCAATGTACAGAGACATCCTTGATGAAAACCTGCTCCAGAGCGCTCTGGACCTAAGACTGGGGCAAAGGTTCATCTTCTAACAGGACAACGACTCTAAGCACACAGCCAAGATAACAAAGGTGTGGCTACGGGACAACTCTGTGAATCTCCTTGAGCCAGAGAGAGATCTGAAATGGCTGTGCACCGATGCTCCCCAGCCAACCTGATGGCACTTGAGAGGTCATTCAAAGAAGAATGGGAGAAACTGCCCAAAAATAGGTGTTTGTAGCATCATACCCAAAAAGTCTTGAGGCTGTAATTGGTGCCAAAGGTGCTTCAACAAAGCATTAAGCAAAAGACTGAATACTTATGTTCATGTGGTTTATTTTTTTTTTTTTTTATGGTTAATAAATTTGCAAAGATTTCAAACAAACTTCTTTCACGTTGTCATTATGGGGTATTGATTGTAGAATTTTGAAGAAAATAATGAATTTAATCCATTTTGGAATAAGGCTGTAACATAAAATGTGGAAAAAGTGAAGCACTGAATATTTTTCAGATGCACTGTCGGTGCTACCGAAAACTGACATTAATAAAGGCGTGCTTGTGAAGAGTTGGATATTTTTCTTTGGGAAGAGAATACTTATAAAAGTCCAGTAAGCAGACACTGTGAAAAAAAAAAAAAATTCAGCCACATGTGTTCACTAAGTGTAAACACATTTTTACAAAATGTGTTGGGCTGCATTCATAGAAAAAATAAAAAGCACTATTGTCAACCCCTTACAAACCCCAATGCAAACATGCAGTTGTGAAAGCAATTATTCTAGGGCCTTAATTTAAGGTTAACGTTAAACCTGTAAAGGCTTGGAAAGCATTGCCTTTTTTGGGTACCATAGATTTTTTGCGATTTCATGGGTGCGCACTAAGGCTTGATATGTTTGGTATCTTGATATCTACTGTGACCCCATACTTTTTATTTTACCAAGAAATTTAGTATAACATATACACCAAGTACCTGTAATAAATAAAATAAACATTGTGTTTGAAAAATGTATACTTTTTTTGGGGTGTAAGATAATTTCTACCAAAAAAACAAAAAATGCAGATTTTTAACATGCGTACAAAATTTTTTTAAAAACATCCTGGTAGACAAGTGGTTGAACCTCAAATCAGCCATAGACTAAAAGTCATGCTGAAGGAAGCCTGAATGAAAATGTCAAGAGTAAACTCAAACACCATTTCGCCATACAGGGTAGAGTAAAGGAGTCGGAGAACAGTGCTTTTGGTTAGTTCTTATCACAGGTCCAAAAGAGAGCTAAATATTTACCAAAAGAGGTACACTTAACCACTTGCCAACCGCAATACATACACGTACATACATACATAGTGGTTTGCAAGTTTTTTTACCTGGGTTATGGCTGAAGATATTTTCTTTTAAGGTAAAGAAGAGATTTGGGGTCTGTTTGACCCCAGATTTCAACATAAAGAGGACCTGTCCTCATTATTTCTATTACAAGGGATGTTTACATTACTTGTAATAGGAATAAAAGTGATACAAAAAAAAAAAAAGGTTCAGCGTACAAATAGAATAAATAGGATTTTTTTTTTTAAAGTGCCCCCATCCCTCCGTGCTCAGAAGCGAATGCATAAGTAAGTCGCGCATGCATATGTATGCGGTATTCACACCACACACACACGAGAGCAATAATTATAGCACTAGACCTCCTCTGTTACTCTAAGTAATCTGTAAAGGCGTTTAAAGCATTGCCTATGAAGATTTTTAAGTTACATAGTTACATAGTAGGTGAGGTTGAAAAAAGACACAAGTCCATCAAGTCCAACCTATGTAACAAACAGTAGTTTGTCGCCAAGCATGCACAATTTTAAAGCGTGACATGTTAAATAGATACTATTTACTTGCTGTAACATTTTTTACATCTCATTTACAAAACTGCTGCGTAAATACTGTATGACTTAAATTGCAACGATCGCCATTTTATTTCCTAGGGTCTATGTAAAAAAAAAAAAAAAAATTGTATAATGTTTGGGGGTTAAGTAATTTTCTAGCAAAAAATACGGATTTAAACTTGTAAACCATGTGCGAGAAAAAGCCTGGCGGTTAATAAAGGCTGGAGAGCTTTTTGATATAGTGAGGAGGTATGAGTATATGATCACAAACCTAGACTCAGGAGCCTATTAGAACCAGGCCTCCAAGACACCTTGGAATCTAAATATTTAAGCTGTAACCAGATGTTGAATTATACAGCACCACAGATTGCCATGGCTATTCCACAAGGTAAGAAATATCCTGATGCATAAAGAAATGGGGGTAAAACCCCTCTAAATGCATTTTTAAAACCATTAGAAATTCCAGGCGATATAAAAACATGTCCAGAAGAGACCATGCAGAGGCCTAGCTACTGTTAAATAGGTAAATGTTATGAGAACATTGCCTATAAGGCCTGGTTCACACTGATGAGACATGGGATCCAACTTTGGGAGCACATGTCGCATGACATGTACAAATCAATAGATTCCTATGGGAGACGTCTTAACTGGTCCGACACAACTTTGAAAAAGGTTCCTGCACTACTTTGGTCTGACTTTAGTCCGTTTTAAGCCCATTCAATATCACTGAAGTCAGATTAAAGTAAAATCCTCGTCCTAACCATCTGACTTGAGACATCCGACATGGTGATTACAGAAGCAGGAAAAGAAATTTGTCACACTGGGATTGTTTTGATTGGTCAAAGGACAAGTCGGACTATCTCAAAATCAGAGCAAAATCGTATCCTGTTCAAGTCGGAATGGATGGAAGGAGAACCGATGTCGCAGGGCAAAGTCTGATCCACAGTCGTGTCGTACCAGTGTGAACGCAGTCTAAAGCAGAAAAAAAAAAAAAAAAAGACAAGGGAGAAGAAAAAAACACTGAAAAAATGCATAACTCCATAACCCAAGCCTTGAAAAAAACAAAAACAAAAAACACGTGTGCTTAGGACTAAAGTGCGTTTTGCAGGACATATGTAGTGTATACCAATGATCCAACAAGACATGCAGAAACCAGTATGCAATGTACAGGGAAACCCTATCTTTTCTGATTCATGCCACTGACCTGTCCAGACTATGCCTAGCAGGGGTGGGCATACCACAGGTAAGGACTACTGCCCTGGACCTGTACAGCACCCTGCAGTTAACCCACATATTGTACTATGTACCAAGGTGAGCACCAAACACAGGATCCAGAGCCCAAAGCAAACATTACAGGCTCACCCTGTTGATGTGGGGGTCCAGAGATAGTTCCCAATATGTACAGCAAGGCTAAAAGGCCTTGTAAGGTATTTTGCCCCTCCTCGCTCACTGGAGCACTGGGCTGTGGAGGGGCCAGGAACGGCCGCTTCAGGCTCTCAACGGCTCGCTGAGAGGTCTTGCCCAAGCCTGGACCAGTTCTGTGACATAAGCCAACAGCGGACTTCAGCCCGCTGTCTGCTGAAAACAGGATACAGGATTGCAGAACGAACTGCACTACGGTGTTCCACAGGAGAACTACTGCCAAACGAGCTTTGGCTGTACTTCTTCTTTAACTGTTTAGAGATGCAAAAGAAGCAACTCTTCTCAGCATAGCAGAGCTTCTCAATTAAGTAACAGATCGGACTGAAGAGCTTATAAGTGCTACATTAAAGGGAATGCGGCAGTAAAAAAAAAGTTGCCACTGCTAATTTAGAGTAAAACATGCAAGCTGTGAGGCTGCCATGATTAGCCTTGTTTCATTACTTTAAAGGAAAAGTCGATATTATTATTATTATTATTATACAGGATTTATATAGTGCCAGCAGTTTGCACAGTGCTTTACAAAATCTGGACAGACATTACAGTTACAATACAATTTGAGGAATCAGAGGGTCCTGCTCGTTAGAGCTTACAATCTAAGAGGGAGAGTCAAGTGATAAAAAAGGTAATAACTTTTGGGGGGTGAGCTGATGGAGAAAGTAGAAACAGTGTATTAGTTAGGAGCAGAATAGGCTTCTTTAAAGAGAAGGGTTTTCAGGGATCGTCTAAAGATGGATAATTAGGAGATAGTCAGACACATTGGCGTAGGGAGTTCCAAAGAATGGGAGAAGTCCTGGAGGTGAGCATGGGATGAGGCGACAAGGAAGCTAGAGCAGGAAGTCTTGAGAGGGCCGAAGATAGTGGTTTGGTTGATATTTTGAGAACAGGTTGGTGATGTAGCTGGGGGCAGAGTTATTTTTAAAAAAAGTATATCCACCTTGGTAGATGATACCTTAGAATTTTTTGAGAAGCTACCCCACAGGCAGGGCCAGTGCAAGGAAGATCTTTTAACAGGGATATGAACAGGCAGTGAAGGCAACAGGCACAACTGCAGGGTAAGAATGCATCTGAGGAAGATGGGCTAGGCTAGCTTAGTGGGACAGCAAAGGACATTTCTTGATAAGTACACTTGCAATCTTCTGGTAAAAAGATATATGGGAGTTGCAATTGCTGACTAATGAAGGTGAAAGCTTTAGTGTTATCACCACCAATATACTAATATATCTATTTGGGGAGTCAACCTTGTCCTGTGATACTTTGGGGCACATTTATAAAGCACTGAAGTTGACTTTCACCAAACATTGTAGGCGATTTATTCAAAGTTTAGTGCGCTGCTTTATAAATAAATATTCTCCTTACGGTTCGCAAGCTATTTCCAGATCAGACATTGACCATGTATTGAAGAAAATGTGGCACACGAGAGACAACCCTGAAGCTATTTGTACCTTCACAAATAAATCAGCCATAGCAGCTCCAAGTTCTTTACCATCAGAAGAAGGGGTTTCAGGTTGTACTTTTTAAAATGCATGTATGTTCTTTGCTAGACAGGAGGGATAAAAGGTGCACCAGAATGACACCCTTCACTGCTCCACATCTGCTGTATTCCCAGCATTTTCCTTTAATTAATTTTGCCAATTTCTCTGTTCCCTCACTATTCCCCCCTAAAAGCCTATGCACATCTTCCAATGTTATTTGAACATTCAACTTCTCTTGAAAAGCTCCAGGACCTGGTTAACTGTACTCATTAATTCCCTGTAGACCTACGGAACTTTTTGAAGAATATGCATTGTTCTTGTAGAACTCTCTCTTACTAGAACATCCAAAATCTATTCCAGTCTTTAGATTTTTGCTACAAGACCCCTTCTAATCTATAGAGGTTTTATTTAAAATGCAAGATAGCCTCATTATTTCAGCTCATTCTGTACAAACAACTGGTAATTGTAAAAGAAAGATTTGACTGGAAGAGAATCAATCTTTGAGCTTATTTTACAATTTGTATTAATTTATTCTTGGAGTTGCGTGTATTGTGACCAGTTTCACTAGAAGCAAGTTAAAGCCCAGAATAAAAAAAGATTTTTCTTCTTCTACTGGCACTTGTTTCAAGACTGGGAAGAAAAACTCATTATCTAAAGTAAATCACACATTGTCTGATTAAAGGATGTGTAATAAAACAAAGCACATGATCAAGGAAAAAATGTTAGCTTTAGGATTAAAATCAAAATGGTCATACACGTTTTAGTCATTTGAATTAATAGTTATTTGCTCAGTGCCAGTGAACCTTTACAGAAGGCCATCACAGATCCAGATTTAGCAATTTGAGTTTAAGATGTTAAAAAGGAAATTTTGATGATTATAAAGAACGTATAGTCTTTTCAATTATTTTTACAGCTATACATTTAAAACGTAAAAAATAGATCCTCGCGTTGTAAATAATATAGATGTTAAAGCAGACCTGAACCTACATTTTTAAAATTTGCGGTGTTCTGTTATAGGGAACATCTAGAAATCTTAAAGGCCAAGTTCACCTTTAGTAAAAAAAAAAAAAAAATAATAATAATAATAATAAAATACACACATATATACATACATACAGTAGCTCACATAAGTGAGTACGCCCCTCACATTTTTTTAAAACATTTTATTATATCTTTTTATGTGGCAACACTGAAGAAATGACACTTTGCTACAATGTAAAGTAGTGAGTGTACAGCTTGTATAACAGTGTAAATTTGCTGTCCCCTCAACATACAGCCATTAATGTCTAAATCGCTGGCAACAAAAATGAGTACACCCCTAAGTGAAAATGTCCACATTGGGCCCAATTAGCCATTTTACCTCCCCGATGTTATGTGACTCGTTAGTGTTACAAGGTCTCAGGTGTAAATGGGGAGCAGGTGTGTTAAATTTGGTGTTATCGCTCTCACTCTCTCATACTGGTCACTGGAAGTTCAACATGGCACCTTATGGCAAGGAAATTTCTGAGGATCTGAAAAAAAGAATTATTGCTCTACATAAACATGGCCTAGACTTTAAGAAGATTGCCAAGACCCTGAAACTGAGCTGCAGAATGGTGGCCAAGACCATACAGCGGTTTAACAGGATAGGTTCCACTCAGAACAGGCCTCACCATCGTCGACCAAAGAAGTTGAGTGCACGTTCATATCCAGAGGTTGTCTTTGTCTTTTGCTACATAAACATAAACGAGAAAGAACATCCAACCATACTACTTGAGGTTGGCAATATCCCTTATATAGTCAATATAGAGAAGGAGATGCCCCCCAAGAAACTGGGACTTTAGCGGCAATATACAAGAATACAAATTTTATTAAATAAATATACATATATACAAAACATCAAACCACTAAAAAGTAGATGACAAAAATGATGAATTCCCATAGAGTCTAGACAGTCCGACGCGTTTCAGGACACAGACGTCCCTTCATCAGGGGTAAAAGTCAGGAAGGAATTACACTGTTTAGAAATCAAATACATAAATGAGAAACAATTACAGAAATGATTTCCATCATGGGACATACAGCATGAAATTTAGCATAAAGGCATACCCTGAATGGTCATCATATAGTTACACTGCTGGACCGGGGGCAGAAACGGCATCGCAGACATACACCAAAGATGTCACGAGGACACAGATGTACCGAGTGGGCCACCAAACATCCACACAAGTCCTACAATGAGGCAAGAAGTGGTGCACATATAGAAAACACTCCAAAGTGCACAGCCTGACCAAAAAGGATAAAAACACTATATATATATATATATATATATATATATATATATATATATATATATATATATATAGGCCCCCCATGCTTTCGTGTGGGGGACCTTTGTTTGCGGCCCGGCTTGTGGCCTTGCATCTTTTGCCTCTCTGGCGCCTGGCGCTTTGTCTGCTGCCATGGGCCGCTGTTTTCCCCTGGTGGGTGGTACCTGAAGGACACAGTTTTCGCAGAGTGGTCCCCCCTGGTCCCAGCTGTGTGGGGGGCGCTCTTGCAGCTATCACCCAGGGTCCTCATGGTGGCAACTTTTGGTGCACTTTTGACTATTTGGTGTTGGGACAGGCCCCCTGCATTGTTTGCATGCATCTCTGGCATGCGCACAGCATGGTTCCAGTCTCAGCGCTTTTTTTTTAATTTATTTTTGCTGATGGCTCCTTTGTTTACTGGTCACTATTGCAACCACCATGCACAGTCTTCCGGTATTTTTTTGCGCTGTTAGAGCACTGAGGCTTGGCCGCTGGCTGGGTGGCATCGCATCCGTTGCTATGGTGACGTGATGCACGTGACCTCATCACACCTTACGTCTGGGTGGCGTCACGCCCATTGCTACGGTGACGCAATGCGTGTTGACGTCATCATGCCAGACGCCGCTCCTGTCATCCTGTATAAATCCGGCGTCAGCTGTGCATGCCCTGTCACTGTAAATGATGGCAGGAGCATGCATCTGACGCTCTACGATCCGCACGAAGTGAGTCATCTTATGCTTGACAAAGCTCTTCAAGGTATGTAGTTTGCTCTACTAAGCTCTTGTTGAGCCAACTTTTCCTTTACCTTTTTAACAGATTTCATGTCTGCAGAGAACTCCTCTGACATGATCTGCATTTAATATTGTTTGGTTACTACGAGATATTTTTATTTATATATCTTTAAAGATTCATACTCAAACTTAAAGATTGATATAGGTGTTTTTTGCCTTTGACCACTGTGGCTCTTCTGCCTCACTCCCATTGTGGATTACATTAAGGTAATGTTGCTCTATAAAAAGGGACCAATTGTTACGGACATGGTGCAGTCTGATTATATATATTTATATACACATTATATTATATATATATATATATATACACACACACACATACATATAATATATATATACACACACACACACACACATACATATAATATATATATATATATACACACACACACACACACACACTATATATATATATATATATATATATATATATTCAGGGTATGCCTTTATGCTAAATTTCATGCTGTATGTCCCATGATGCAAATAATTTCTGTAATTATTAGTTCTCATTTATGTATTTGATTTCTACACAATGTAATTCCTTCCTGACTTTTTGTCCCTGATGAAGGGACGTCTGTGTCCTGAAAGGCGTCGGGCTGTCTGGACTCTGTGAATTCATCATTTTTGTCATCTACTTTTTAGTGGTTTGATATTTTGTATATATGTATGTTTATTTAATAAAATTTGTATTTTTGTATTCTTGTATATTTGTTACCGCTAAAGTCCCAGTTTCTTGGGGGGTATCTCCTTCTCTATATTGTCTTTTGATGCCAGCATTGCTGCAGAGATTGAAGGGGTGGGGGGTCAGCCTGTCAGTGCTCAGACCATATGCCACCTACTGCATCAAATTGGTCTGCATGGCTGTCATCCAAGAAGGAAGCCTCTTCTAAAGATGATGCACAAGAAAGACTGCAGTTTGCTGAAGACAAGCAGACTAAGGACATTGATTACTGGAACCATGTCCTGTGGTCTGATGAGACCAAAATAAACTTATTTGGTTCAGATGGTTGCAAGCGTGTCTGGCAGCAACCAGGTGAGGAGTACAAAGACAAGTGTATCTTTCCTACAGTCAAGCATGGTGGTGGGAGCGTCATGGTCTGGGGCTGCATGAGTGCTTCCGGCACTGGGGAGCTACAGTTCATTGAGGGAACCATGAATGCCAACATACTGTGCCATACTGAAGCAGAGTATCCTCAAACAGAAGGTGGAGGAGCGCAAGGTCTGTAACGTCCACCAGCTCCATGATGTCATCATAGAGGAGTGGAAGAGGACTCCAGTAGCAATCTGTGAAGCTCTGGTGAACTCCATGCCTGAGAGGGTTAAGGCAGCGCTGGAAAATAATGGTAACCACACAAAATATTGACACTTTGGACCCAATTTGGACATTTTCACTTAAGGGTGTACTCACTTTTGTTGCCAGCAGTTTAGAGATCAATGGTTGTGTGTTGAGTTTGAGGGGACAGCAAATTGACACTGTTATACAAGCTGTACACTCACTACTTTATATTATAGCAAAGTGTAATTTCTTCAGTGTTGTCACATGAAAAGATATAATGAAATATTTACAAAAATGTGAGGGGTGTACTCACTTTTGTAAATATATGTGAATAAATATATATTATTTATCGGTGTATAACACGCACCTTAACTTTAAGAGGGAGATTTCAGAAAAAAAACTTTTTAAATATTCTTTTTAAAAATTTTAAAATAAGGGTCAGTGCCCATCTGCAGCCTCACCAGTACCCATCAATGCAGCCTGATCTATGCCCATCTGCAGCCTCCAACATGCCCATCATTGCAGCCTGTTTAGTATCCATCTGCAGACTCGCCTTTGCCGATGATTGCAGCCGCGACAGTGCTGGATTACACAGATTCACGATCTCCTGTGTATCCGGCGCTCAGTCACTCACAGTCCCGCCCGGCTCATATGATGGACAGAACAGTGATCCAATGCCGGGCCAGGGGGGCGGCACTGTGTGTGACTGAGCGCCAGATACATAGAACGCGTCTGTGTGTGTAATCCAGCGGCGCTCGTCCCCTCCTTCCACTCCGAGGCAGCAGGGATCAGCGTATAACACACACACATGATTTCCCCCAGATTTTCAGGGGGAAAAATTGTGTGTTATACACCGATAAATACGGTGTATATTATATATAGATATATATATACACACACACAGACACACACACACACACACACACACACAATCCAAAATTATTGTGCATATTCTTCAATGATAAAATGAAAAAGCATCGGGCAAGACTGTAAAAACAATGCTTGTTTATTTAAACATAAAATAATCCACTCACATTTGGCATCTCTTGTACAATGCCTGGTTAAAATTAGAACGCTCATGAACAGCTCTCCTCCTCACCGTGCTTCGAGGATACGAGCCACTGGAAGTGACATCACCGGCTCCTCCTAACGCGTTGCGTCACAGGTCGCGTGACTTTCTCAAAGGAATGGAACCTAGTGACGAATGTTGCGGAACATGAGCCATGATTTGTGTATCCTTTGCCATGGCGACGGGCGAGTCATTGGATCATCTTGCTGTCATTAATACAGAATATCTACAATAGTATTGAATAAAAATTGTATAAATAGATAAAAATTGAAAAAAAACCCTTGCGTTCAAAAATAATCTTTAATGAATGATACTTGTCCTATTTCAAACCACTCTATACAACTTCACTATATTGCTATTGATAGATAGGACATTTCTACTATGTGCATATGAATTTTAAACTTAAAATATATAAAGCCTATAGAGACTTTCAAGAGGAACCCTCTGGTGGATGTGAACTAAAATTGCACCTATCACACTAAGCCCTGTGTAAAATACTGCCATCGAGTAGTTGGATAATGGTCAAGAAATGAAATCGATTTTTTGTAGATAAAATTCAATATATTAATAGTCAGAAATGAAACAATTCAGGTCAAAATCAATACTAATTCCGAAATGAGAGAAAGTGTTGAGTTCAAAAATCCATCTGGAATCACTTTTGCTTACTCTTACTTTGCTACATCCCCTCCAACGGGGTTTATACTCATCTATAACGCAGAAATTTAGACCTAAAGAATCTTTACCATGACAATGTGCGAAGTGTCTCGAGACACTATGTTTAGGAAAACCTTTTTGAATATGTTGCATTTGTTCTTGTATTCTCTTCCACATAAGTTGTTTGGTTCTTCCCACATACTGTAATGAACATGGACATGAACATGAACATGCAAGATAAATATTACACCCTCTGTTCTACACGATATGAATTCCTTAATTGGATATTCCTTCTTGGTAGTGTTGTAGATACATTTTCCACATTTTTGGCCATTAACCTCCCTGGCGGTATGATTATTTAGGATTTTAGGTGCTGAAAGAGGTACAATTATTTTCCATGGAAATTTGGCGTTTTATATTGTAGGCCTGTAATTCTTAACAATAACACACTTAAATCTGTCCAAACAAAAGTCTAGTAGATATCCCGAGTATGATAAAGTTTGAAACACAAAAACATAAATTATAATATAATAAATAAATATAAATAATTAAAAAAATATATATATAATAATAATAATAAAATAAAATTTCCCCATGATTCACTATCGCTCAATTCTGCAAGTCTTCTAATTTACTATCGCTGTTTTCTAGCTGGTCTAAAGCCACTTCTGACGTAAAGGGACACTTTTTGGTTGCTATGGACAATCTCCAGTTTCCAGGCAGAAAGAACAGTATATATAATATAATATAAAACTGCATGCAGGGCATGGGCCAAAGCACTGGAGACAAAAGGGATGTGAAATAATTTCATACAGTACTGTAATCTGTAAGATTACTGTACGTGTTATGACTTTTACATTTTTTGAATTTGCCGCCAGGCTCCGCCCCCGTGCGTCACGACGCTCGCAGGGAACGGAGCCTGGCACAGAGAGGCTTCGGAGGAGTCAGAGCCCACGGACACAGCGGGGGACATCGCAGGATCCTGGGAACAAGGTAAGTAACGCCGCACCAGGATCCTGCAATGTGATCCCGAGTGTGGCTCTGGGTTACCGCTAATGGGACTGAATTTTAACCCCGAGCCACACTCTGGAAAACCGTCAGGGAGGTTAAGGTTTTTATTTCTACAAGCATAACAACTTTTGCAGGGAAAGAAACCCTTTCCCTGAAAAAGGTAAATTGTTCTGATTTGGACAGTGAATCTGGCACATTTTTTGCTATTCTATCTTTTAGCGTGGGTGCTCTCCTATAAAAAATGTGGGTTGTTCAGGTAAGATAGTCCATAATTGTCTATCTGTTCTTAAGATGGGCCAATGTTTCTTGAATATTTTTTCAATTTGCTTGAATTGGATATTCTAATTTAAAATCATGGGTAATCCTTGCTAGAGTATATCATTCTTAATTTTATCCTGAATCAGACCATCTTTTGATACTGCCTCTATTTTTTCAGTAATGAAATCTTCTTTGTAACCCTTATGGATACATTTCTTTCCTATCATTTGTGCCTGTTCAACAAAATCGCTCCGATTGCTGCAATTTCTTCTCAATCGTATGAGTTGTCCTTTGGGAATGTTAATAAGCCAAGGATCATAGTGGCAACTATCTACCGGTATATAGCTATTTCTCTCAACTGGTTTAAAAGACTGTTTTAGTAGTTATTTATTTTTCTACATTGAGGACAAGATCCAGAGGTAGAGATACAGATATATCTACATAGATATATCTATATACACAGTGGGGCAAAAAAGTATTTAGTCAGCCACCAATTGTGCAATTTCTCCCACTTAAAAAGATGAGAGGCCTGTAATTGTCATCATAGGTATACCTCAACCATGAGAGACAAAATGTGGAAACAAATCCAGACAATCACATTGTCTGATTTTTGAAAGAATTTATTTGCAAATTATGGTGGAAAATAAGTATTTGGTCACCTACAAACAAGCAAGATTTCTGGCTCTCACAGACCTGTATCTTCTTCTTTAAGAGGCTCCTCTGTCCTCCACTAATTACCTGTATTAATGGCACCTGTTTGAACTTGTTATCAGTATAAAAGACACCTGTCCACAACCTCAAACAGTCACACTCCAAACTCCACTATGGTGAAGACCAAAGAGCTGTCGAAGGACACCAGAAACAAAATTGTAGACCTGCACCAGGCTGGAAAGGCTGAATCTGCAATAGGCAAGCAGCTTGGTGTGAAGAAATCAACTGTGGGAGCAATAATTAGAAAATGGAAGACACACAAGACCACTGATAATCTCCCTTGTTCTGGGGCTCTAAGCAAGATCTCACCCCGTGGGGTCAAAATGATCACAAGAACGCTGAGCAAAAATCCCAGAACCACACTGGGGGACCTAGTGAATGACCTGCAGAGAGCTGGGGCCAATGTAACAAAGGCTACCATCAGTAACACTACGCCGCCAGGGACTCAGATCCTGCAGTGCCAGATGTGTCCCCCTGCTTAAGCCAGTACATGTCCGGGCCCGTCTGAGGTTTGCTAGAGAGCATTTGGATGATCCAGAAGAGGATTGGGAGAATGTCATATGGTCAGATGAAACCAAAGAAGAACGGTTTGGTAGAAACACAACTCGTCGTGTTTGGAGGAGAGAGAATGCTGAGTTGCAACCAAAGAACACCATACCTACTGTGAAGCATAAGGGTGGCAGCATCATGCTTTGGGGCGGTTTTTCTGCAAAGGGAACAGGACGACTGATACGTGTACATGAGATTTTGAGTGCAAACCTTCTCCCAGCAGCAAGAGCATTGAAGATGAAACGTGGCTGGGTCTTTCAGCATGACAATGATCCCACACACCGCCCGAGCAATGAGTGGCTTCATAAGAAGCATTTCAAGGTCCTGGAGTGGCCTTGCCAGTCTCCAGATCTCAACCCCATAGAAAACCTTTGGAGGGAGTTGAAAGTCCATGTTGCCCAGCAACAGCCCCAAAACATCACTGCTCTAGAGGAGATCTGCATGGAGGAATGGGCCAACATACCAGCAACAGTGTGTGACAACCTTGTGAAAACTTACAGAAAATGTTTGACCTCTGCCATTGCCAACAAAGGATATATAACAAAGTATTGAAATGAACTTTTGATATTGACCAAATACTCATTTTCCACCATAATTTGCAAATAAATGCTTTCAAAAATCAGACAATGTGATTGTCTGGATTTGTTTCCACATTTTGTCTCTCATAGTTGAGGTATACCTATGAAGACAATTACAGGCCTCTCTCATCTTTTTAAGTGGGAGAACATGCACAATTGGTGGCTGACTAAATACTTTTTTGCCCCACTGTGTATGTATATGTTAATTGATTCACCATTTGTAAGGATTAGCTCACTATTATTCTTATTACATAATTACTATTGGTGTCAGATCACTATTGAATAGTTGCAGCTGCTCCACATTTAGTTTTTAGGTTTTTTTATTTCGTTTTCTTACATAGCAGCGCTTGGGTATTTTACTATATTTCATTCATCTATCCCACACTTGAGCAGCAGCTATGGATATACCGTATATACTCGAGTATAAGTCGTTCAGAGTATAAGTCGAGGCCCTAATTTACCACAAAAAAAAAAAATGGGAAAAACTTAGTGACCCAAGTATAAGACGAGGGTGAGAAATGCACAGCTACTGTAAGTGGAAAAGAGGGTCAACAATGCCCATTTGCAGTCTCACTGTGCCCATTTGCAGCCATAGGTCCCCTGAACTTCAAAACTCGGTAGTTAAGGGTTCCTAGATGCCCCCTAGCTGCAGCCAAAATTTGGGGTCTCTGAACCCAAAGGGTCCCGAAATGACATTGGTGCAGATGGACACAGTTGACCACTTTTGGGGCCCCGTATCTTGGGGCCACTTAGTGTTAAGAACCCCCAATTTGGTGGGGTTTCTAGCACCAAGTGTCCCCGAGATACAGGGCCCCAAAAATCGGTTCAGAAAATGTCAAGCACTTTTCTGCAGCAGAGAATGACATTTTCCGAACCGAATTTGGGGGCCTGTATCTCGGGGCCACTTAGTGCTAGGAACCCCAAGCTTTGGATATGTTGTGGTACGAGTTCTACTGGGTTTGCACACCAAATTTGGGGTTCCTAGCACAAAGTGGCCCTGAGATACGGGGCCCCAAAATCGGTTCAGAAAATGAAATTTTTTGCTGCAGAAAAGTGCTTGACTCCAGTATAAGTCGAGGGGGGCCCTTTCAGCACAAAAAAAGTGCTGAAAAACTCGACTTATACTCGAGTATATACGGTATGTAAATGTATTGAAAATCGTACTGTTGAACTAAATGTTTTTTTCTACAAGTACCAACACAGATATAGGAGATTTAGGCACACATTTTAGAAAATTTGGACTCCTAATGGAGAAAAAAAAGTTAGTCTATGGTGGGATCTTACCACCAATGAACAATATATCAAAGAAAATCTTGTACCAAGGAGATTAAGGTGGGACGTCCCCATCAAGTAGATAAATGGTACAATTTTTTTTTATGAGAAGGGTCTAGAAGTATTATTTTTGGTGGCAAAACAAAAACAAAATTCTAAACCTTGGTTGAAATCCCCAAGAGGACAACACTGGAAAAATAACGGGATAAACAAAAATAACCAAAATCCAAGGAATCAACATTATAATCAAGGTAACTATGTACAGTACAATCAAGTTACGAGAGAATCAAGAGACTACCCACAACATCAACAATGTGGATATAGTCATTATGACAATTACTATAATGAATCAAGAAGCCCTATTCACACCTACAATAGACATGAACCCTTAAGAGATCAATATGAAGAAGAACCACAGTGCCTTTTTTTTAGATCAGCGGAGGTACGAGAGAACTCCCCCAGGACATGAAAGGTCGGGGAACCAAACAAGAAGCCCAAATTAAAGAGAGGCTGCCGAGCAGGATACAAGATCCAAAAGAAAAAGGGGTCAATAGGAGAATGTGTATATAAATCTTAGTGGAGTGGAAATAACTAGAACAGAATTGTTGGTATTAGATACGGGATAATATGCCTCCAAACGTAATTTGAACAAGTTTGAAACTTATGTAGGTAATCAAAAGGTATATTAGAAAACTTAATATCCAGAAATATATGCTCAACAAACCAAATTGTGACCAGTGGAGGAAGAACAGATGTTAATAATGGCATTATACATAGTCAACTTAGAAACAAACTGTTATTCAATCCACCGATTCATAACAATGAACATATTGAGGTATTCAAAATGGTGCTACAAGATTTGAAGAAATTGAAAATTAGGAAAATGAAGATTCCACAAGACATTAAAAAAGGCATAAAAGAACTTGAAGGCAATAAGAATATAGTAATAAGACTAGTGGACAAAAGGAGGAGTGATTGTGGTCCTCTCCAAAGTATATTACAACAATGAACTCATGGGACAACTGAATGATACAAACACCCAGGGTTTTTTTTCAGCGGGAACGCGGGGGAATGCAGTTCCGGCACCTCCAGCACTAAATGTATGTAATAGCATGGGGTGTGGGGTGTGCTGGAGAGTCTATTGATATTGGCTGCTGGGGGATCTATTGCCACTGGTGGGGATCTGATTTTGTGTGGGGGTTTATTGTTGCTGATGAGGAATCTATTGTTGCTGGGGGGTCTTATGTTGCTGGGAAGGGATCTACTGTTGAGGGAGAGGTCTATTTTTACTGGCTGCTGGAGGATCCATTGATGCTGGCTGCTGGGAGATCTGTTGTTGCTGCTGGTGCTGGGGGGGGGGGGCGTCTAATTTAGCTCGGGTGGATATTTTGTTGTGGGTGGTTCATTGTTGCTGCAGGGAAACTATTGTTGTTGGGGTGGAGTCAATTGTTGCTGGGGGAGTCTATTGTTGTGTGGGGATCTATTGCTGGGATTCTATTGTTGCTGGCTGCAGGGGATCTATTTTACTGCTTTTCTTTTTATCATTAACATGTTCCATACAAATGATTTAGCACCACAAAATGATACTTGGTTCTGTATTCTCGAAAAGTGGCAGTACTGGTAGGTGGTGGAATCAGGGGGCGGTGGTCAGGTGGGTAGGGGGCAGAGACAAGGGGTGACTCAAACGGGGGGAGTTCCTGCACCTATTCTCTGAGAAAAAAGCCCTGCAAAAAAGCCCTGCAAACACGTATATCAAATTGATGAGGAACCCCACCAGGAAATACAAAAGTGAACTATAGGAACCTATTCAAAGAGGTCGCAAAAAGAGGATTTTCAATGAAAAGGAAGATAGATATTTGGTACCCGAAATGTGTAGCGTTCCGATGATATATACGAACCCTAAAATACATAGAAGAACAACAAAATCCACCAGGAAGGCCAATAGTGAACGGAATACAATCCATCAATGCAAGATTGGGTGAATATATTGATTGTTTTTTGCAACCATTGGTGCAAAACACATGATCTTATTTGAGAGACACTAAACATCTGATCCAAATATTAAACAGAATTGAGCTGAATCCACAGCAAAAATACATAATAGCAACAGCAGACGTCTCTTCGCTATACACGATCATAAACCATGAGGAAGCAATACAAGCATTAAGATGGGCCTTGGAAAATTTCAGTGATTTAACAAAACAAAATATATGTTTGTAATTTGGATTACAACACAATTACTTTTGGCATAACTCTACTAGAGACAACTGCGATTGCGATGGGAGCTAAATATGCACCCAGCGAGGCAAATATTTTTATATCTATATGGGAAGAAGAATCTATATTCAATACACAGAGTCAACTGATATTATATAAAATATTCATAGATGATCTTGTAATAATATGGAATGAAGAGAGTTTGAAAAACTTTTCAGCAAAAAAAAAAAAAAACAATCAGAAAAATATTCAGTTATCTTATGAGCACCATGAAAAAAACACTTTCTGGATCTTGTCATCAATCTGGAAAAAGAAAGAACTACTAAAACATTCTTTAAACCAGTTGAGAGAAATAGCTATATACAGGTAGATAGTTGCCAGTATGATCCTTGGCTTATTAACATTCCCAAAGGACAACTTATACGATTTAGAAGAAATTGCAGCAGAACAATTTTGTTGAACAGGCACAAATGATAGGAAAGAAATTCATCTATAAGTGTTACAATGAAGATTTTATCACTGAAAAAATAGAGGAAGTATCAAAATTAAACAAGAGATGATCTGATTTAGGATAAAAGTAAGAATGATACACCCTACCAAGGAGTACTCATGATTTTGAAAACATTTTCAAGAAACATTGGCCCATCTTAAGAACGGATAGACAATTATGCACCATCTTACCTGAACAACCCAAAATTTGTTTATAGGAGAGCACCCATGCTAAGAGATATAATAGCAAAAAATGTGCCAGATCCACCGTCCAAATCTGAAAATTTTACCTTTTTTCAGGGAAAAGGTTTTTCCCTGCAAAAGATGTTATGCCTGTAGAAATACAAACCTTAATGGCCAAAAATGTGGAAAATGTATCTCCAATACTACCAAGAAGGAATATTCAATTAGGGATTCATATCATGTAGAACAGAGGGTGTAATATACATCTTGCAATGTCCATGTTTATTACAGTATGTGGGAAGAACCAAACGACCAATGTGGAAGAGAATACAAGAACATATACAAAACATTCTAAAAGGTTTTCCTAAACATAGTGTCTCTAGACACTTCACACAATGTCATGGTAGAGATCCTCCATGTCTAAAAGTTCTGGGCTATAAGTATAAACCCCATTGGAGGGGAAGTAACAAAGTAAGAGTTAAGCAAAAGTCATTCCAGATGGATTTTTGAACTCAACACTTTCTCTCCTTTCGGAATGAATATTGATTTTGACCTGAATTGTTTCATTTGTGACTGTTAATATATTGAATTCTATCTACAAAAAATATTGATTTAATTTCTTGACCAGAATCTAACTACTCAATAGATGGCAGTATTTTACACAGGGCTTAGTGTGATAGGTGCAATTTTAGATAACATCCACCAGAGGGTTCCTCTTGAAAGTCTCTATAGGTTTTATATATTTTAAAATTTTAATATTCATATACACATAGTAGTAATGTCCTATCAATAGGAATATATAAGATATATAGAGTGGTTTGAAATAGGACAAACATATCTCAGAGATCGTTTAAACGCAAGGGTTTTTACAATTTTTATAATTTTTTATCATTTTTATTCAATACTATTGTAATTATACTCATCAATAAGATATCCATACGTTATCATTGCATTTTGTTCTGTATTAATGACAGCAAATGATCCAATGACTCACCCATCACCATGGCAAAGGATACACAAATCATGGCTCATATTCCGTGACATTCGTCACTAGGCTCTATTCCCTTGAGAAAGTCACGTGACCTGTGATGCAATGCGTCAGAAGTCGGTGACGTGACTTCCGGTGGTTCGTATCCTCGGAAGCACAGTAAGGAGAGCTGTCCATAAGCATTCTAATTTTGACCAGGCATTGTACAAGATATACCAAATGTGAGTGGGTTATTTTATGTTTAAATAAACAAGCATTGTTTTTACAATCTTGCACAATGCTTTTACGTTTTATCACGCTTTGAGCATCTAACCTTCAGGAGTGGGTTCCAAGGTGTAGAGAGAGGAATACACAGGATCTATTAACCAACAGCAGATGGTCCGTTCCAATGTGGTTGATCTCTTACTTGCATCACTAAAGAGCGATTTGACCCAAGGGCTCTATTGATGAGGCGAGCAGGCATTGCACTCAGGAGGTAGCGGTGATAACCTTCTTTTCAAATCACACACATAATATTATTGAGTGGCACGGATCCTGGAGTGTACTAATTTATATTTTATCACAGAAGAATTTGCACAATAATTTTGGATTGTATGTGGACACACACACACACACACACACATATATACAGTTGTGCTCACAAGTTTACATACCCTGGCATAATTTATGATTTCTTGGCCATTTTTCAGAGAATATGAATAACAAAAACATTTTTCACTCATGGTTAGTGTTTGGCTGAAGCCATTTATTATCAACTGTGTTTACTCTTTTTAAAATCATAATCACAACAGAAACTTCCCAAATGACCCTGATCAAAAGTTTACATACCCTGGTGATTTTGGCCTGATAACATGCACACAAGTTGACACAAAGGGGTTTGAATGGCCAAACATCCAAACCATAATCTCTAGTCTCGACAGACTGGAACTCTGTGACCCACATAGAATTCCCCCCTACAAGAAATTGCGTTTAGCACAATAACAAAAGCCCTAGCATGTTTACAATAGGTGGACACCACTTGTTCAGTGGATAGTGGTGCTCACCGACCCTCAATATGTCATAATAGATGCTATGGCTACCCAGGCTTATATACTAAATTAATTCCATTGAAGCTAACAAATTCTCTATACAATGTGACGATATGGTAGCAAAAATGAAATGTATGTTTCTATCTATGTGTTAATGTACAATATACTTGTGTATTGTATACCTCTCCTTTTTTAATAAAGTAAGATTGAACTAAAAAGGTAACCATCCTCACCTGTAATTAGTGTGTGTGTATAAAAGGTCAATGAGTTTCTGGACTCCTGACAGACCCTTGCATCTCTCATCCAGTGCTGAACTGACGTTTCTGGATTCTGAGTCATGGGGAAAGCAAACGAATTGTCAAAGGATCTGCAGGAAAAGGTAGTTGAACTGTATAAAACAGGAAAGGGATATAAAAAGACATCCAAGGCTGAATGCCAATCAGCAGTGTTCAAACTAATTAAGAAGTGGAAAATGAGGGGTTCTGTTTAAACCAAGCCACGGTCAGGTAGACCAATTAAAATTTCAGCCACAACTGCCAGGAAAATTGTTCGGGATGCAAAGAAAAAAAAAAAAAAACAAGTAACTTCAGGAGAAATAAAGGAAAACATGTGGTGTGGTTGTTTCAAGATGCACAACAATGAGGCACTTTTAGAAAGATGGGCTGCATGGTCGAGTCGCCAGAAGAAAGCCATTACTACACAAATGCCAAAGTATCCCGCTTACAATACGCCAAACAGCACAGAGACAAGCCTCAAACCTTCTGGCACAAAGTCATTTGGAGTGTTGAGACAAAAATTGAGTTTTTTGGCCACAACCATAAACGCTACATTTGGAGAGGAGTTAGCAAGGCCTATGATGAAAGGTAAACCATTCCTACTGTGAAACACAGAGGTGGATTGCTGACATTTTGGGGATGTGTGAGCTACAAAAGGCACAGGAAATATGGTCAAAATTGATGGCAAGATGAATGCAGTATGTTATCCAGAAATACTGGAGGAACATTTGCATTCATCAGCCAGGAAGCTGCGCATGAGACGTACTTGGACATTCCAACATGACGATGATCCAAAACACAAGGCCAAGTCAACCTGTCATTGGCTATAGCAGAATAAAGTAAAGGTTCTGGAGTGGCCATCTCAGTCTCCTGATCTCAAAATCATTGAGCCAATCTGGGGAGATCTCAAAACGTGCAGTTCATGCAAGACAGCCCAGGAATTTACAGGAACTGGAGGCTTTTTGCCAAGAGGAATCGGCAGCTTTACCACCTGAGAAGATAAAGAGCCTCATCCACAAATACCACAAAAGACTTCAAGCTGTCATTGATGTTAAAGGGGGCAATACATGGTATTAAGAAACGGGGGAATGTAAACTGTTGATCAGGGTCAGTTGTCATTATGATTTAAAAAGAGATAAATAATAAAAAGAGTAAACAGTTGATTGATAATAAATGGCTTCAGCCAAACACTAACCATGAGTGAAAGAAACGTTTGTGTTATTCATATTCTCTGAAAAACGGCCAAGAAATCAAATTCTGCCAGGGTATACACCACCACAATGGATTTGAAATGAAACGAACAAAATGTGCTTTAACTGCAGACTTTCAGCTTTAATTTGAGGGTATTTACATCCAAATCAGATGAACGGTGTAGGAATTACAGTTTGTATATGTGCTTCCCACTTTTTGAGGGACCAAAAGTAATGGGACAGATTAACAATCATCCATTAAACTTTCACTGTTTAATACTTGGTTGCAAATCCTTTGCAGTCAATTACAGCCTGAAGTCTGGAATGCATAGACATCACCAGACGCTGGGTTTCATCCCTGGTGATGCTCTGCCAGGCCTCTATTGCAACTGTCTTCAGTTCCTGCTTGTTCTTGGGGCATTTTCTCTTCAGTTTTGTCTTCAGCAAGTGAAATGCATGCTCAATTGGATTCCGGTCAGGTGATTGAATTGGCCATTGCATAACATTCCACTTCTTTCCCTTAAAAAAACTCTTTGGTTGTTTTTGCAGTATGCTTCGGGTCATTGTCCATCTGCACTGTGAAGCACCGTCCAATGAGTTCTGAAGCATTTTGCTGAATATAAGCAGATAATATTGCCCAAAACACTTCAGAATTCATCCTGCTACTTTTGTCAGTAGACACATCATCAATAAATACAAGAGAACCAGTTCCATTGGCAGCCATACATGCCCACGCCATGACACTACCACCACCATGCTTCACTGATGAGGTGGTATGTTTGGGATCATGAGCAGTTCCTTTCCTTCTCCATACTCTTCTCTTCCCATCACTCTGGTACAAGTGGATCTTGGTCTCATCTGTCCATAGGATGTTGTTCCAGAACTGTGAAGGCTTTTTTAGATGTTGTTTGGCAAACTCTAATCTGGCCTTCCTGTTTTTGAGGCTCACCAATGGTTTACATCTTGTGGTAAACCCTCTGTATTCACTCTGGTGAAGTCTTCTCTTGATTGTTGACTTTGACACACATACACCAACCTCCTGGAGAGTGTTCTTGATCTGGCCAACTGTTGTGAAGGGTGTTTTCTTCACCAGGGAAAGAATTCTTCGGTCATCCACCACAGTTGTTTTCTGTGATCTTTCGGATCTTTTGGTGTTGCTGAGCTCACCGGTGTGTTCTTTCTTTTTAAGGATGTTCCAAACAGTTGATTTGGCCACACCTAATGTTTTTGCTATCTCTCTGATGGGTTTGTTTTGTTTTTTTCAGCCTAATGATGGCTTGCTTCACTGATAGTGAATTGGATCTCATATTGAGAGTTGGCAGCAACCAATTCCAAATGCAAATAGCACACTTGAAATTAACTCTGGACCTTTTATATGCTCCTTGTAAATGGGATAATGAGGGAATAACACACACCTGGCCAAGGAACAGCTAAGCAGCCAACTGTCCCATTACTTTTGGTCCCTTAAAAATTTGGAGGCACATATACAAACTGTTGTAATTCCTACACCGTTCACCTGATTTGGATGTAAATACCCTCAAATTAAAGCTGAAAGTCTGCAGTCTAAGCACATCTTGTTGGTTTCATTTCAAATCCATTGTGGTGGTGTATAGAGCCAAAAAAGATTAGAATTGTGTTGATGTCCCAATATTTATGGACCCGACTGTATATATAGATATATATCTATATATAGATATATATCTATATCATTTTTTTATCAGCGTTATCCTTTTTTTTCCCCGCACATTTGGTGTCTTTTTTGTATATGTGGTACCATTATTCACATAACTACCATATGTGGTTTTCATTAACTATTTGTAAGGATTAGCGCACTGTTATTCTTATTACATGGTATAACCAGTGATGTCACTAAATAAATATGGACATGGCCATATTTGGTCAATGCCATGCACTATCCCTGCCCCTTTAATTACTTGGCCGGAGACTCCTGGCCAGCAAATCAATGAGATCAGGTGATGTCACTGCTGGCACCTGCTGCTTCCTTAACCACTGAACGGAAGCCATCATATATAGTAGCTGCTACCATATAGGACATCCAGCTCCCACTGAATGAGCAAAAAGTTCAACATTCCTAACAAACTCCAAACAAGTAAAGTTCAGACCGAAAAGCACATTTTTAATCATGAACAGCAAAACTCAAAATTTATTATTTCACTTTAAAGATGATTAAGACATTCGACAATGCCATATAAAAGTACACAGAATTATTTACATTAGCCCCATTCCAAACAAACAATTTAATAGGCTCAATTCAGAAAGCTAGAATGACTTGCCATGACGCAAAGGGCAAAACGAGGAACCAATACAGTCACATGGTTAAAAAAAAAACAACAATGTTATGAAAATATATTCTGAGGTCTGGCAGATGAATGAAACTTTTTTTTTACAGATTAAAAAAAAATGTTACTGTAATTTGTAAGTGTATGTAAAAATCAAAAGATCTTTTTTAGTTTTGGATGCAGTATGGAATGGTTAGACCCTTTGTCAAGTTATTATTGCTGTCTGTGGCCTTGGTAGATAGAATTAAAGGCTGTTACTTTAACATTTCATATTCCTGATATGTGCCTGTTCTCTTTATATTGCTTCCTTTGTGTGAAATATCTGGTTACATAGTTGGTAAGGTTGAAAAAAGAAGTCCATCAAGTCCAACCTGTGTGTGCGCTTTTATATCAATATTACATTGTATATCCCTGTATGTTGTGGTCGTTTAGGTGCCTATCTAATAGGTTTTTTAAATTATCTATGCTCCCTGCTGAAATTGCACATTCTTACTGCTCTTACCATAAAGAATCCTCTGCGCAGTTTCTGGTTAAACCACTTTGCCTCTAATGTTTGTGAACGGCCGCGAGTCTTTAAATGCCCTTTCGCAGAAAACTTTTATCCCTATTGTGGGGTCACCAGTAAGGTATTTGTATACTGAATGATATCCCCTCTCAAGCGTCTCTTCTCCAGAGAGAATAAGTTCAGTGCTTGTAATCTTTCCTCATAACCAAGATCCTCTAGTCCCTTTATTAGCTTTGTTGCCCTTCTCTGTACTCTCTCCATTTTCAGCACATCCTTCCTGAGGACTGGTGCCCAGAACTGAACAGCATACGCCAGGTGCGGCTGGACCAGAGTCTTGTAGAGTGGGAGAATTATCGTTTTATCTCTGGAGTTAATCCCCTTTTTAATGGATGCCAATATTCTACTGGCTTTGCTTGCAGCAGCTTGGTTTTTGCATGCCGTTGCTGAGCCGGTCATCTACTAGGACCCCCAGATTCCATTCTGGATTCCCCCAGGAGGTTCTCCCCCTAGTGAGTAGATTGCATTCATGTTTTTTCCACCTAACTGCATTCTTTTAAACTTTTCTACATTAGACCTCATTTTCCATGTAGTTGCCTACCCCATTAATTTGTTCAGATCTTCTTGCAAGGTTTCAACATCCTGTGGAGAAGCTATTACCCTGCTTAGCTTAGTATCGTCTGCAAATACTGAGATTGAGCTGTTTATCCAATCCTCCAGATCATTTATGAATAGATTAAATAGGATTGGTCCCAGGACAGAACCCTGGGGGACCCCACTTTCCACATTAGACCATTCCAAGTACTCCCTATTTAAATCACTACCCTCTGAACTCGCCCTTGTAGCCAGTTTTCAATCCAGGTACTCACCCTTTGGTCCATGCAGACAGACCTTCGCTTGTATAGTAAACGTTTGTGGGGAACTGTGTCAAATGCTTTTGCAAAATCCAGATACAATACGTCTACCAACCTTCCTTCATTTAGATGGCAGCTCACCTCCTCATAGTAGGTCAATAGATTTGTTTGGCAAGAACAATTTTTCATGAATCCATGCCCGATTACTGCTAAGGATACCATTTTCATTACTAAAATCTTGTATATAGTCCCTTATCCCTTCTAAGAGCTTGAATACCATTGATGTTAGGCTAACTGGTCTGTAGTTCCCAGGGATACATCTTGGTCCTTTACCAGCTTCCCGCCCGCTGCACATCATATCATGTCGCCTGGTTTGAGCGTCAATATCTGAATGAATTGGTTTAAGGTGTATGTATGGGTTTTTGCGAATAGGTCACTATTTATGCTGGCGTTGGTGAAGATCTAATACATAATTAGGGGTTCAGCACATAACCCCCCTTTATTCCAGGGTGGTCACATGTGTGATATATGAATATTAGTTTGGTTATATTTTTTAACGTGACCACTTGTATGAGTTATTGTTTCACTGAAGATTGCACTATTGCACATTAAGTTTCTGCACTTTATAGGGTTGATGGTATTCTGTACCACCAATAGGGGTACAATTGGAGACAAGGAACTACACAACTCCCCCCTACTACACTACCCCATTATCCTAAAGGGAGCGCCATACCCCAGTATATAATTTAAATATCTGAATGATACCTGCAGCTACAGACATCATTCAGATATCTTCTTTTTCAGCCACCGATTCTCTACACCATAAGAACGATCATAGCAGCTGTTGAGCCGCTTAATCATTCTTACAGGTGGTGAGAGGGGGCGACCCCCTCCCTCAGGTGCTTCTATTGACTCACCCGTGTCATCGGTGAGTTGGAGAAGAGAACCGCTGGAGCCGGATGCCGACGATAAGAGATTTCCGGCAGACTAGATGGCGTCATGCCCGACCTCTGCATTCGAAAAAACGGTGCCGCCTCGGCTGGGAAGCAGAGATCGTTTTTTATTTCAGGCTTCCCAGCCTATAGGTGAGATGTGGAGACGTATTGACCCCAACTCTCACTGTAAAGATGACCTGTTATGCTTATTGTCATTACAAGGGATGTTTACATTCCTTAAAATAGGAATAAAAGTGCGTGCGCACATGCAGAAGCGAACGCAGAGCGCCCACCTATGTAAACTGTGTTCAAATCACACATGAGGTATCGCCAGGAACGTTAGAGTGAGAGCAATAATTCTAGCCATAGACATCCTCTGTAACTCAAAACATGTAACCAGTAAAAAAAAATTAAAGCGCCGCCCAAGTGGATTTTTAAGTACCAAAGTTTGGCGCCATTCCACGAGCGTCAATTTTGAAGCGTAGCATCTTTAACATTATGCAAAAAAATTGGGCTAACTTTACTTTGTTTTTTTTTTTTTGCCAAACTGCGATAGGTGGTCAATCTCCCCCTCCTCCCTCAGGTTAGGGGGCCTATAGCATACTCCCAGTATTACTTTCTCCTTGGTTTCCTCCCTTAGTAACACTACCCATAAGGATTCCACCTCTTCCCTTGCGTCATTATTGATGTCATCCCCCACATTCACGTGTATATAATTTTTGATATACAGGCATACCCCTCCCCCCTTTTTACCCTTCCTGTCCCTGCAAGGGAATACCCTTGAATGGTTGCCAGCCAATCATGAGAGCTATTGAACCAGGTCTCTGAAATTCCCACAAAATGAATTCCTCCTCATATAGTAGCAGCTCTAGCATCTTGTTTGCCAGACTCCTGGCACTAGTGAACATGCCTCAGTTTTGTCCGGATGCATACTATCACCTTATTGGGTGTTCTGAGGTTGCAAATAGGACTTGTTACTATACTTACCATGGGTTTAGGAGTTTTAGCCAACCTACCACTAATGCCCCCAATACTACCCACTGAAATATGTTGCACACTGGCCATCTCTATGTCTGGACCCACCCCCGTCGCCTAGTTTAAAGTTGGTGATCCTGCCAGTCTCTCTGCTTTCCTATTTCAAACTGACCGCACTAGGCATGGGAGCACATCCTTCCCAGCCTGGTCAGTTTTCCTCCAATGGGCAGACATGTCCTGACATGCCCCCCTGCACAGCCATTTACAGGGAAGATCAGTGTACTGCAGTTTCTCCATCCCCTCCTCTCTAAGCCCTTTATGCAACAGAGATTGTGTGAAAATTAAAAAAAAAAAAAAAAGTATTAGAATTTTTTATTTATATCTATACACAAATGTTTTGCCTTTTATTTTAAATTTTAAAAACAGAATTGTTTGACCACTGACACAAAGTGATGGAAAATCAAAACATCTGGAGCTGTCAGAGTAAGAGGTGAGGGGGAATCCTCCAATGGAGGCACTTGTTCCTATGACAACTTTCCAGGACAGAAATTCTGTTCACTTTGGAAGGATTTCACCTCATTTGAAGTTATATCTCCATTAGAGGACCAAATGCACAAAGGAGGTAAGTATGACTCTTTTTTTTTAAACAAACACAAGAGACTTTACAATTACTTTAACCCTACTCTAAAATTAAAAACCAAAAGTTTTGGCTTTACATACACCATTTTCAACATATCAATATACAAAGATCCATATAAAATAGCTTTCAAGCAAAGTTATTAGAAGAGAGCAGATTTTTAAAAGCCTTCTGTAATAACTGTATCCTAAGTGCTGGGTTTCTTATTGTACATTGTGTAACACACACCAACGCCACTGAAGAGGCAAGCTGCCACTAACAATGTGTCTTTGTATAGCACACCCTACGCAGAGTACATATTGCAGCATGCAGACCTCAAAACAAACCTGTGTTTTAATTATATGAATTCAATACTGCATGAAGTCACTTCTAAATCATATAAAATGTAAAAAAAAAAATAAATAAATAAAATCTATGTAGAACTTGCCATTACTAACAAGCATTTACCAGAAGAGTAAACATATTTATCCAAATGACAATATTATTAAAAAGGTATTCAAAAAGGTATTCCAACATGATACACAGGAGCTGTAAAATCCTTTACTTGGAGTGCATTACAGCAGATCGGATCTTAGTATTATACCACTGGTTTACGTGGCTTCAAGTGAGTGGACACTGGCAAAGCTGTAGGGACAGTCCTAGCATAAACCTTCCCATTCCCAGCAAGCAATAAGGAGATAATAAGGAATAGAGGGAAGGGACCGGTTTCCTGTAATATACTTGAAAAATAGGATTTTACAAATAATTTTTTTTTTTTATATTCTTAATTCAACAATACAGGACACAGGATCTTATTCTTAGACCATTGAGACGTCCAAAAGCCACGCAACAGAGGGGTGGGTAACACAGCAAGCAAATGCCAATTGGACAAACAGGTCTCAAAACTCAGAGAGCAGCCCGAAGCACCTTACACCCAAAAATGGCATCAGACGAGGCATGAACATCTACATGGAAAAACAAAAGTGTTTCTAATGCATTAAGGTAAACAACCTTCCAGGTGCAGCGACCCCCCTACTTACCTGAGCCCCTTCTCGATCCCGCAATGTGCATGAGAGCAGCATGAGGGCCGGGGGCCTCTCCTGCTGCAGCTGGTCACAGCCAGTGAGCCAATGAGGAGAGAGCAGGGGTGGGACCGAGTCACACTCTGTGTGTGAACCTCTAGAATTACGATCTTCCAGATCGATCTGGAAGAGTGTGCCTTAACATGAAAAGGGAGGAACCTTACACTTCAGACTGTAGGCTCGAATGAGGACTTGTCTAATCCACCTGGCAAAAATGAAACAAGAGCCAGGATGTCCCTCTGGGTACCCTGAGGAATGACAGAAAGAATCTAATTGTCTAAAAGAGGCTGTAGATGTTTGGTTGTGATCTGCATTGCAGAAGTCTACCTGAAAGTTGAGAGAAATCTACCTGGAATGTTTTGGAGCAGGATTTACAGAGTTAAGCACAATATCTCATGAAAGCAGGAAAACCACCTTGGGAAAAATGGAGGCAATAGGCCAAAAACAACCTTATCCCTATGTAATACTAGTAAGCGTTCTCCACAGGATAAGGTCATTAGCGCAGAGACACCTCTCACAGAGTGAAGGCAACAAGAGAGGCAACCCTATGAGTAAGGCAAAAAAAAAAAAAAATGGGCTGATGGTGTTCTTTGGGTAATGTGATGTGTTGGGTTTGTGCCACACATCGCGTTTTCTTTGATGGCCAAAAAGTTAAATTTTAGTCTCATGAGACCAGAGCACCTTCCTCCATACATTTTGGGAGTTTTCCTCATGCCTTTTCGCAAACTCAAAACATGCAATTTAGTTTTTTGCTGAAAGTAATGGCTTTCTTCTGGCCACTCTGCCCCAAAGCCCAACTCTATGGAGCGTACGGTTTATTGTCGTCCTATGTACAGATACTCCAGTCTCTGCTGTGGAACACTGGACTCCTCCAGGGTTACCTTAGGTCTCTGTGCTGCCTCTCTGATTAATGCCCTCCTTGCCCGGTCCATGAGTTTTGGTGTGTGGCCGTCTCTTGGCAGGTTTGCTGTTGTGCCATGTTCTTTCCATTTGTTTACAATAGCTTTGATGGTGCTCCTAGGGATCATCAAAGATTTGGATATTTCTTTACAACCTAACTTTGACGTGTACTTCTCAACAACATTGTCCCCTACTTGTTTGGAGAGTTCCTTGGTCTTCATGGCAGTGTTTGGTTAGTGGTGCCTCTTGCTTAGGTGTTGCAGCCTCTGAGGCCTTTCAAAAAGGTGTGTATATGTAATGACAGATCATGTGACACTTAGAATGCACACAGGTGGACATAATTACACTAATTATGGGACTTCTGAAGGTAATTGGTTGCACCAGAGCTTTTTATGGGCTTCATAACAAAAGGGGGTGAAGACATACACACATGCCAATTATCAGTTTTTTATTTCTGAAAAATAATTTTATGTATCCATTTTTCTAATTTTACTTCACTAACTTAGACTATTGTGTTCTGATCTGTCACATATAATTCAGATTAAAAAAACATTGAAATAAAGGCTGTAATGTAACAAAATAGATAAAAAGCCAAGGGGGTGAATACTTTTGCAATATATATTAATACTCTGCTTGCAGCTGGGAAGGATGCAGGACAGGGTTCAGTGTTGTTGGAGCGTGTTCCGCCACCACACCCCCAAAATGCTAGTGGTGATTCTGCCACAGCGCTCTCCTTCATCCCCTCCTCCTCTTCTTCCTCAGAGGTGGTGGCTGACGCCACGCCAGCTTCAGTCAGGAATGGTTGTATGCGACAATGGCACCAACCTTCTCTCCGCTCTCTGACAGAGACACTTGACCCATGTTCGGCACACGTCCTGAATTTGGTGGTGCAGCGTACCCAGGCTTACAAGATCTCCTGAGGCAGGCCAGAAAAGTCTGTGGTAGTTTCCGTCGGTCATACAATGCCAGTGCTTGACTGGCTGACATTCAAAGAGAATGCAACCTGCCCACCACCCGCCTCATTTGTGACATGCCCACCAGGTGGAACTCAACGTTGGCAATGCTGCAGCGGCTGCACACACAGCAGAGGGGCATCAATGAGTACCTGTGCGAGTATGGCACCAGGACAGGGTTAGGGGAGCTAGGCTTCTTTTCGCCACGCCAGTGGCTACTGATCAAGGATGCATGCACTTTGCTGTCACCATTTGAGAAGGCCACAAGGATGGTGAGCAGCGACAATACATGCATCAGTGACACTGTCCCTCTAGTCTTCCTGCTGGAGCACACGCTTTGTGGAATCATGGACAGGGCACTTGAGGCAGAACAGCAGGAGGAAAGGAGGACTTCCTTTCCTCTCAAGGCCCCCTTTATCCATATAGCACTCCAGTGGGCTGGCCAAACACACAGGAAGAAGAGGAGGAGGAGGATTGTGTCAGCATGGCTTTAGAGGAGAACACTCAGCAGCAGTCTTCAAGGGATAATTTTCAGTCCCCAGAAACCCAAGGAGTTGTACGTGGCTGGGAGGAGGTGGTTACGGATAACGTGATTCTTAGTGACCCAGAATCGAATGCCTCTGCAAACTTATGCTGCATGGCCTCCCCAATTCTGCAAAGCCTGCGAAAGGCCCCTAGGATTCCTGGTATGAAGGCGAGGGATCATTACTTGCTGGCAACCCTTCTTGATCCACGTTACAATGGTAGGTTTGCAGAACCCATCCTGCCTTCGCAGAGGGAGCAGAGGATGAAACCTCTACACGAGGCCTTGAAGAAAGGTTTGTGCGACGCATTTCCAGACCCTGGGAGGGTTACCATTTCCTGGTGCTGGACAACGTGTTGCTGAGGCTTCGTTCAATCAGAGGAAGAGCGGTGAAGAAGGTGGCCGGCTGACTGATGCCTTTAAACAATTTCAGTCCTCAGCGCCAAGGTCCAGCCACCATCACTAGCATCTGCATTATATGGTGCAGGAATATCTAGGGGCAGGAGCAGACTTGGAGACCTTTCCAACAGAGGATCCACTTGGTTACCGGGTCTTAGTTACAAATAGTTATAGTAGGTGAGGTTGAAAAAAAAAGACACAAGTCCATCAAGTCCAACATATGTGTGTGATTATAAGTCAGTATTACATTGTATATCCCTATATGTTGTGGTCGTTCAGGTGCTTATCTAATAGTTTTTTGAAACCATCGATGCTCATAGTTACATAGTAGGTTAGGTTGAAAAGACACAAGATTGGAAAAAAAAAAAAAAAGGACACATTGTGGGGTCACCAGTATGGTATTTGTGAATTGAAATCACACCCTCACAAGCATCTCTTCTCCAGAGAGAATAAGTTCAGTGCTCGCAACCCTTCTTCATAACTAATGTCCTCCAGACCCTTTATTAGTTTTGTTGCCCTTCTCTGTACTCGCTCTATTTCCAGTACATCCTTCCCGAGGACTGGTGCCCAGAACTGGACAGCATATTCCAGGTGCGGCCGGACCAGAGTCTTGTAGAGTGGATCTTGAGGATGGACCACTGGCCAGAACTTGCTCAATATGCAATTGAGCTACTGGCCTGTCCTGCATTAAGCATGATTTCTGAACGCACATTCAAGCACCTGATGCTTTTAAATGCAGAAGAGACATGCTTTGTCTTTTCTGAATGAAAGCTACTTACCTGCCTGTCTGCCCTTGTACAATGAGCCACGCTCGTGCAGCACACTATACAAATTTGGCAATGCTGAATCGAAATGAACCCCCGCACCGACGTCATCCCCGCCTGGCCAATGACAGCAGATGGCGATTGAGACCCGGAAGCCAGCCGCCAGAAGATGTCAGCGGCAGGGTGGGGAGTTTGGCGACATCGCATGAGCTGAGGCAAGTATTGTTCCGCTTTAAGCCAGTGTATCTGATCTACAGTGGAAAGATCTCCCTGCTTCTGAATTATTCATTCTATAGATCTGTGATTTGTGAATCTCGCAGTCATACTGACCAATGAGCGCTTGCCCATTGATGGATACTTACTCTGGGGCTGTGTACTGCATTGCATAGTCTGCTACGCCGGTGTTCTATCAGATTACTGCTACCCATCAGATTGTGCAACGTAAGTGACGTGTTGACCAAGAAATACTTACTGCGCATGTGCTACCTGTTCCACGGCGTTCCAACCGCCTTATGATCTGACGGACATCAGTAATCTGATCAACCATGTGGACAGCTTACTACACCCAGCTAAGTCTTGAATTTCAGAGTAATTCAATAATTATTTTTATCTCAGAATAAAAAAATAGTACATTTATATCTGTGATGCTGTTTGGATGTTTAATTTTGACTACTCCACTTTCCTACTGCTTGCGTTCAGCTTCTTTCATGTAACATTTCATGTAAAATGTAACATCAAAACAGCATCACAGATGCCAATATACTATACATATTATATATTATGTGTTGCGCTGGTAGATTTGCGATCTACCATCTGATAGGTAAATTTAGTAACTTGTTCGTTAGGGAAGTTGGATTTGCCTCGGTTCCAGCTTGGCTGACGTTGCGTGTATTTCCATACTGAGCCGGTG
>JBBDGP010000307.1:385000-567500 GCA_037952835.1 Lithobates septentrionalis | reverse complement strand
ATTCCAAACAGCGTGGTCAGTACTACCTAAACTCTCCCTTGCTGGACCACAAAACACACTGCCCTTATGTTAAAGTGTTACTAAACCCACAACAATAAAATCAGTCTGTATATGCAGTAAAGGATGCTTGCTATACTCACTGTGGAACCTAAGGGGTTAATCCTCTGCATTGTGTAAAAATGCTGTTTGATTCCATCTGCTCTGATCCACCTCTTCTTCCACAGTCCCCAATCCATCTGCTGATAAAACAGAGCCCTGGGGGCAAGCTGCACATGCTCAGTTTGTTGTATATTGCTAGAGTGTTTTTTTTTTTTCTTTGGAGCGTGTATGTGATCAGCACAGGGCCAATCAGCACTGACCAGATGTTCAGGAGTCCTGCAGCCTCATAGGACAGTCAGAGTAGAATGGAAACTCTTCTTACAAGCTTTAACCAAAACACTGATAGAAGTCACAAGACTGTTCTATACTGCTGAGGAGAAAAGGTACTTAGCAGTTTATATTTACTAAAATAATTGCATTTCCATGTTCTGTGTACTGTTGACGCTATATAAATCCTGTATAATAATAATAATACTGTGGGAGACCAGATATAGTGAATGTAGGGCCCTGGGTTTTGGAAGACTTTAAGGAGATGGGGAGAGATAGAAGTTCTGTAGTCCAGCAAGGGAAAGTTCAGGCAGGACTGACAACACTGCTTGGGATTTGAATGTAGTCACAATAGGTTTGCAGCTTACTGGGTTTCTGACAGAACCATCAATAGTTGGGTCAATAAGTAAGGCAGAGATCATTAATTCTTCATTCAGATCTGTGCGGCTGCATTCTGCTAGTAGGGAAGCCCATTTCAATGGACTGCCGAACCTGCAGAAATTTTAGGGGAAAAAAAATCCTGACACTTTTTTAAATTGCGTAGTACCGTGCAGTTTGGCGCAAAAATATGTCATGGAAGGGTCATGAAGAATGAATGGCACCCTCACGCATTTGCCAAGTACAGTGTGTCTCTCTGCAGGTTGGGAATGCGCAAAATTTTACGTGAATTCCCCACCTGTAGAGATGTGAACCTAGCCTAAAGTTTTGGCAGGCAGGACTGAGACTTTGGTAAAAAGATAAAATATACAGTTTCAGGCTTCATGTTAAACCATATGTGGAGATGCGACCCCATGTCACAGCTGCATGAGCAGTGTATGCCTGAATTTGGTAGGCTTGCTAATTGTATACCTGTGTGCTGGCTTCATAATCATCCCAGGAATAGAGGTCAGTGCTCAGACTTGGAGATGACTCCACCCTGCAGACAGGAGGTCTGGACATGGAAGTCAGTAGGACTTCATCTAGGAGAGAGAGGTGGGAGCCAGTGTAGTGCGAGGCTACTTGCTCTACGCACGGAGGTGCTGAGCGTCTGGTCTGTGGGAGACAGACTAAGGTCCTAAAGTGTAAGGACTGAACTGGAGATCTGCGTTTACAAGCCAGGAGGGCTGAAAAACGTTTACTTTGGTAATACTGAATACCCATGCGAGGGAATCGTCTGTTTGTTTTGAACTTTCTTTTAAATAAAAGTGGGCAAAACCAGCCCTGAAATGGATAAAAGCAAGTGGTGGTGTCCTTAAAATGCTACACTTGGAGTGAACCCCTGACACATACTATAACAATGCCATTCAACAACAAGGAACTGGATGCAGAATAAAATCCATTTAATGGGAACGCACTTGAAGACAGCTTCTCTTTCAGACAAGGTTTTTCCTTTAACCACTTGCCGCCCGCCCTATTACAGAATGACGGCGGCAAAGTGGTTTGATATTCCTGATCGGACGTCATATGACGTGATCAGGAATATCGAGTCGCTGCGCGCCCCCGGGGGTGTCCCCCCGGCGATCGTTGTTGCGGGGTGTCAGTCTGACACCCTGCAACACCGATCTAGGTAAAGAGTCTCCGTCGGAGACTCTTTACCACGTGATCAGCCGTGTCCAATCACGGCTGATCACGATGTAACTAGGAAGAGCCGGTGATCGGCTTTTCCTCACTCGCGTCTGACAGACGCGAGTAGAGGAGAGCCGATCGGCTGCTCTCCTGACAGGGGGGGTCTGTGCTGATTGTTTATCAGCACAGCCCCCCCCCTCGGATCCTACCCAGGACCACCAGGGAAGCCGCCCAGCACCACCAGGGAAGCGATCCACAATAGACCACCAGGTATGCCCCTAGACCACCAGGGAAATGCCACTGTGTGCCCAGGCAGCTGCCAATCTGTGCCCAGGCAGCTGCCAGTCGGTGCCCACTTCAATGCCTACCACTGCCAGTGCCACCAGGGATGCCCATCAGTGCCCATCAGTGCCGCCTATCAGTGCCGCCTATTAGTGCCACCCTATCAGTGCCCAGCAGTGCCGCCTTTCATTGCACATCAGTGTCGCCTATCAGTGCCAACCAGTGCCACCCATCAGTGCCCATCAGTGCCGCCTATCAATGCCCATCAGTGCTGCATATCAGAGCCACCCATCAGTGCCGCCTACCAGTGCCCATCAGTGCCGCATATCAGCGCCCATCGTCAGTGCCCGTCAGTGCCCGCTCATTGGTGCCACCGTATCAGTGCCTCTCAGTGCCGCCTTATCAGTGCCCATCAGTGAAAGAGAAAACTTACTTATTTACAATTTTTTTTTAACAGAAACAAAAGCAAAACTTTTATTTTTTTCAAAATTTTCGGTGTTTTTTTATTTGTTTAGCAAAAAATAAAAACCGCAGAGGTGATCAAATACCACCAAAAGAAAGGTCTATTTGTGGGAACAAAATGATAAAAATTTAGTTTGGGTACAGTGTAGCATGACCGCGCAATTGTCATTCAAACTGCGACAGCGCTGAAAGCTGAAAAATGGTCTGGGCAGGAAGGTGTCCAAGTGCCCGGTATTGAAGTGGTTAAAGTGGAACTCTACTTCTGGAGCTACTTTGCTGGATCAGAACAGGTGAGAATCAGACTTCCAGAGGGCACCTTGGCTGGTCCAGATCCTCTCATGCCGGAAACCGTGAGGGTCGGTTCACACTGGGGCGACTTGGGATCCGACTTGTACGCCCTCAAGTCGCCCCAGAAAGAGATTCACATTAAGTGAATGGGAGCGTCTTAATAGACACTACTGAAGTCGCTCCGACTTCAGAGCATACTCCCTGTACTACTTGGATCCGACTTGGTAGGCGACCTGTACCATAGAAATCAATGGAAGTCGCCTCCAAGTCGGATCTCTCTCTCAAAGTCAAGCGACTTTGCAGGGAAAACCCCTCCCAGAGAGCTGATTGTCCTGTGATTGGCCACAGCCGAAGTCGCCTGTCCTGGAGGCGACTTGAAGTCGCGTTGTAATTTGCTAAAGTCGCGCTGAAGTCGCGCTGAAGTCGCGTTGAAGTCGCCATGCAAAGTCGCGTTGAAGTCGTGTTGCCCCTGTGTGAATCGAGCCTGAGTGTCAGAGACTGTGTGTATTGCTGTTGCTGTCTGAAGCAAAGTGATGGGTGCTGCGTTTCAGCTGTAAGGAGACAGTACGGAAAAAAAATTTTTTTGAAGGAACTCTGCATCTGTTGTTGCAAAGATGCATGTTGTTGCCTGCAGCAACAAAGGCAAGGTCGTTCGTGAGACCTATGCTGAATGGTGGGCTCAAGAGGATCATTACAGTTGCTGGAGAAGCTCTGCAGGGAGAATGCAGTCTCCCATAGCAACCAGTGACTTGTCGTCTGGATGGTGGGGCTCCTATGAAGAGGTCGCTCACTGTTCCCACAAAGAGGGCTGGGAAGCCCGAGAGCCTTTCATTTCACCCGGTAAGAGCATGAGAAATTCAAGAGGGGAGATGTTGCCCATAACAACGTCTGTGATTCCAACTCTGCAGACTGGGTGAGAAAGACTGACTATGTGACTATGCACACGGGAGTGGAAGTGACCCCAAAATGGGAGATCGCCTGTTTGTGCTAAGGAGAGGTGTTTTCAGAACAGCCTATAGGACAAGGTGCACGGGTTGTTGCAGAGACTAATCCTCTCTCTCTCACTAACGGTCCGAGCGAGTGTAAACGCATAGTGGAAATTGTGTCCACAATGGAAAAAAAAAAGAAAAATGTGTATTTTGTGACAGACATGCTTAATGAAATGTTAGCATCATGGAGTGTACAGCCAGTATATATCCTGCCGTCCTCTCCTGTGTTTGGAGAACTGGTACCACGGGGAATGGTTGATTGGAGCCGAATATTGCAGGCTGTACTGTGCAGAAAATCCCAAATGCTTGAATCATTTAATGCAATTTTTGGTGTTAATAGGGAAAGTTAACTCACAGTGCGCTGGATTGTTCCATGCAAAGCTTGGGTATGAGAGGCACTCTGGAGCGCTGTTGGACAGGTCAGATGTATTGAAAAAAGGTGTTGGCAAATATGTGTCCCAAGAACAGTTGCTGTTGGAGTGTTGGACAACAGGGGGCGATGCAAAACTGTGGGAAGGTCCCAGAGAGTCACTGCTTACCTGTGTGTGGTCTCTCCTCAGACACTGTCCTAGCAAGCGATGGGACCAGAGTTCCTGGTGGTTTTGAACTGGGTAATTTTGAGAAAGCAGTTGCCAGGGGTAACCACGCAGGTATCAGCAAACCTGAAACCCAAAAAGTGCTGGGTAAAGTTGAGACAGATGTCAAAATAGGACCCCTACAGTCTTGGGAGAGTAGATCTGGGGGAGGTGAGAAGAAACGTAAGCTCCCAAAGATTAGGAAGACGTGCGCATGGAAGCACACTCGGAAAAAGAGGTGGGTGGAGTGCCCCTTTAGGAAGAAGGGTATTGTATTTTTCTCTCCGATGCGAAACGGGGGGGGGGGGGGGAGATGTGTGGAGATGCGACCCCATGTCACAGCTGCATGAGCAGTGTATGCCTGAATTTGGTAGGCTTGCTAATTGTACACCTGTGTGCTGGCTTCATAATCATCCCAGGAATAGAGGTCAGTGCTCAGACTTGGAGATGACTCCACCCTGCAGACAGGAGGTCTGGCATGGGAGTCAGTAGGGCTTCATCTAGGAGAGAGAGGTGGGAGCCAGTGTAGCACGAGGCTTCTTGCTGTACACACGGAGGTGCTGAGCGTCCTGTCTGTGGGAGACAGACCAAGGCCCTAAAGTGTAAGGACTGAGCTGGAGATCTGCGTTAACAAGCCAGGAGGCCTGAAAACCATTTACTTTGGTAATACTGAATACCCCTGCGAGGGAATCTTCTGTGTTTGTTTTGAACTTTCTTTTAAGTAAAAGTGGGCAAAACTAGCCCTGAAACAGATAAAAGCACAGCAGCATAGTGGTTAGCACTTTCCTCCGGGTACTCCGGTTTCCTCCCACACTCCAAAAGACATGCTGGTAGGTTAATTAGATCCTGTCGAAAAATTGGCCAAATATGTGTATGTTGTATGTGTATGTGTTCGTAAGCGTGTCAGGACCCCATACTACAGATGGACACCGGCGGCAAAAAGCGACCTGAGGCGATTCAGTGCGCATAGGTAGTGCTATACAAGTCACTCATAAAAGCGAGTGGTGGTGTCTTTAAAGCGCTACACTTTGAGTGAACCCCTGACACATACTAAAAACAATTGCATTTAACAACCAGGAACTAGATGCAGAATAAAATCCATTTACTGGGAACGCACTTGAAAACAGCTTCTCTTTTGGACAAGGTTTTTCCTTTAAAGTGGAACCCTGGAGCTACTTTGCTGGATCAGAATAGGTGAGAATCAGACTTCCAGGGGGCACCTGGGGCCAGGATACAGTACAATAGCATACCTGGTGTTAGGCAAAAAATAAGTATCCAGAACAGATAGGAATATGCTTAGTAGTTTATACTAAGAACTAATAATGAAGCGGTTACTTGCTGAAGAGCTGAGGAACAGGATCTTTAGGTTGACTGCATGTGCTTAAGCCATTTTTTTTTTTTTTTTTACATAAAACAAAGTCATAACTTCCTCCTGGTTAGACAAACATGGGAGATATTGTTTCCTGTAGTTTTAACAATGTACAATTTTTATTAATACAAAGCAGCTTTGTACTTTTGAATTTCATTTTCATCAAAAATGCAAAGGCAGCAACACATACTGTAACTCTATGCAGAATAGTATTTACAAGCTGTACTATAAGCTTATCTAAACACTATAACAAAAAGAAAAAAAAGTCTATAGATGTGGTGGCTTTTTTTTTTCTTCATTTTTACCTTGTTCGTTTTTTTTTTTTTTTTTGCATGCTCCTTTACTTGGGTAACAAATGCTCATTCATCGTTCTGTTCCTGTGGAGGAGCAGTGTCACCCTAAGGTTAAAAGCAATCCAATTTCCCCCTGCTCTCCCTCCTTTCCCAGGCGCAGTTATTCTCCAAAGACGGGTTTCTCCACTACAGCTCCCAGGCTAGACTTACTTGGCCACCACCTGAAGAAAACAATGCTATGGCATTCTGGCTCAGCCAATTTGTAAGTATGGGGTCCTGTACAGCGGTAGCTCACGAAACGCGCCAAGTTCTAAAGATGCCCCATCATGTATTGACATTGCAAATTTCAAGCATGTATCGACATGGCATTGCAATGTATGACAACTGTATCTACTTCAATCCATTTTTACTATTTTTACTTCTGACTTAGTGCCCATTTGTGGTACACCTCATTCAAAGTCCCAGGACTATGTTCTGTTTTTATATGTAATGCAAGGTAATACCCTAATGCCTTTGCTCCTGCAGCCGCCTTGTCTGTTGGTTGCAAGATAGAAAACAAGCTCCCCAAAGCTGCTCCCTCACCCTTCATTACATGCAATGCAGGATCAGTGGTGCTGCATTGTACATGAGGATACCACAGGACCACCCACCTTCCAGGGCTGTAGTGTAATTCCCCATTGGCTAAGAGCACTGATCGGGAGCTGGTTAGCTGCTGGCTTTCCAGCATGCTCATTCGTCAGAAGCCAGCCAAAACACAGACTTCTGTTGGACCGGCTGCCATACACACAGGCCAAATGTCAGCGGTTTTTATTGAACCGGCCGACAATGCCCAACATTCGGCCCGTGTGTACTAGGTTTTAGGCAGCCTATGCAAACGAATGGGCTGCCTTAACGCAACAATTTAACACACACAAAAGTGTGAATGGGCCCAAAAATTAAAGCTCACGGATGACACAAGAATAGGAAAATAGAACATTTTACAACTTTTGTTTAATTGCTTTAAAATCAGAACTAGAAACAATAGCATTAAAACCCTATTTAATGATTCATCTGTTTTTTTTGGCGTTATAAGTAAAGACGTTTTCCACATTGTTGCTATGGGTTACTGTGCTTCCTTTGTAGGATTACATATACCTGTCCATAAAACACTTTATATTGCACTAAATTAGAATCCAAATCAATGACGTACATTTCATCAATTTCTACCAACAAGTACAAAATGTAATGACTCCACAAAGTCAAGTAGACCAGCACTGCTTCCAATTTACGTTTTATGGTCACCATGTGTATAATGTTGTTCAGAAAATAATTTAATCCAACAATGTTACAAATCAGCAAAGCAGCCAGCTGACCCACCTATTCTAGTAATATTGATTGACTGATACAGAGAGTACAGATACGGGGGAGCTGTCTCCGTAGACTAGAAGGGCAAGGTTACCGTCACCCACAACAAGGTAATTACAGAAACATTGAAACAATAAAATTTGAGGTTACCAGTGATAGGATTTTAAGCGTATCTGATGAACGGGATGCTGATGGATTAAGACAAAATCACCGTACAGCTTTCTTCTGTGCATAAAGCTTTCAAGTTTATTGACAAGGGCTTGACTCCCCGAGGAGAAAGAGTCAATAGAAGGATAAAATAATCAATATTCCCACATCTTCCTATTCAAGAAGCCAACCGCACAGCTTATGTATGTAAACAAAGGAGCCTACGGCCACAAATAGCTCACCTCAAACTCCAGGAAGAATCAATCATTCATTATGGAAAATGAAAATGTAAATTAATGCACAGAGTGAAATGTTTCTTGAAGTAGCTCATCAGGAAAAAAAAAATAATGGGTATTCTAGGGATAGCTATAGTTTTCTCTGGTATGTGCCATAGATGCAGCCCCAAAGATCAGATTTTCTGTAGCCTAAGACCCCAGAAGGGAAACCCTTTGGGATACTAACACATACAACCGGTAGTGACTGCCACAAGCCAGCCGAGTACCAGCCTTTACAGAGGAATTCCAGGCATGGTATGTTTTTACATCGTTATACTGGTCCTGCTTGGACCAATGTAACGATGTACTGTATGTACCATATAGCAAGGGAAAAAAATAACTATTTGATCCCCTGCTGTTTTTGTACATTTGCCCACTGACAAAGAAATGATTGGTCTATAAATTTTAATGGTAGGTTTATTTTAACAGCGAGAGACAGAACAAAAATATCCAAAAAAACGCATTTCAAAAAAGTTATAAATGGATTTGCATTTTAATGAGTGGAATAAGTATTTGATCCCCTATCAATCAGCAAGATTCCTGCCTCCCAGGTGTCTTCTATACAGGTAACTAGCTGAGATTAGGAGCACTCCCTCTAATCTTAGTTTTTTTATCTGTATAGAAGACACCTGTCCACAGAAGCAATCAGATTCCAATCTCTCCACCATGGCCAAGACCAAAGAGCTGTCCAAGGATATCAGGGACAAGGATTGTAGACCTACACAAGGCTGGAATGTGCAACTGGACCATCACCAAGCAGCTTGGTGAGAGGATGACAACAGCTGGTGGGATTATTCACAAATTGAAAAAACATAAAATAACTGTCAATCTCCCTCGGTCTGGGGCTCCATACAAGGTCTCACCTCGTGAGTTTCATTGATCATGAGAATGGTGAGGAATCAGCCCAGAGCTACATGGGAGAATCTTGTCAATGATCTCAAGGCAGCTGGGACCATAGTCACCAAAAAAAACGACTGGTAACACTACGACATGAAGGACTAAAATCCTGTAGCGCCCGCAATGTTCCCCTGTTTAAGAAAGCACATGTACAGGCCCTTCTGAAGTTTATTAATGAACATCTGAATGATTCAGAGGAGAACTGGCTGAAAGTGTTGCGATCAGAGGAGACAAAAATCAAGCTCTTTGGCATCAACTCAACTCGCCATGTTTGGAGGAGGAGGAATGCTGCATATGAATCCAAGAACACCATCCCCACCGTCAAACATGGAGGTGGAAACATTGTGCTTTGGGGGTGTTTTTTTGCTAAGGGGACAGGACAAATTCACCGCATCAAAAGGGACGATGGATGGGGCCCATGTACCATCAAATCTTGGGCGAGAACCTCCTTCTCAGCCAGGGCATTGAAAATGGTCGTGGATGGGCATTCCAGCAAGGAAACAAGGAGTGGCTCAAGAAGAAGCACATTAACCACTTAAGGACCGAGCCTCTTTCTGAGATTTGGTGTTTACAAGTTAAAAACAGTTTTTGTTACTAGAAAATTACTAGAGAATAAAATGGTGGTTTGTTGCAATACTTTCTGTCACATCGTATTTGCACAGCGGTCTTACAAGCGCATTTTGTTTGGGGAAAAAATACACTTTTTTGAATTAAAAAACAGTAAAGTTAGCTCATTTTTTTTAATATAATTGTGAAAGATAATGTTACGCCGAGTAAATTGATACCCAACATGTCACGCTTCAAAATTGTGCCCACTCGTGGAATGGCAACAAACATTTACCCTTAAAAATCTCCATAGGTGATGTTTAAAAAAAAAAAGAAAAAAATTCTACTGGTTGCATGTTTTGAGTTACAGAGGAGGTCTAAGGCTAGAATTATTGCTCTCGCTCTAACCATCGCGGCGATACCTCACGTTTGGTTTGAACATCGTTTTCATATGCGGGCGCTGCTCACGTATGCGTTCCCTTCTGCATAGCTCAGTGAGCTCAGAAGCGACTCGTTTGGGAGGACGCACCTATATCTAAAATACCCTTACAGTAACGTGGGGTTGGCTTAAAGGTTCTGGTACTGTCAAGCTGTTCTACAATCTAAACAAGGTAACTAGCTCCTGGCTGCTAAGTCTGAGGGAGTTATCCAGGAGTTCTACCGGCTGCTAGGTCTGTGTGAGAGACCTATCCAGGTATCCAAGATCTTCTAAAAGAAAGCTGTTTTGCCTTTGGATTCAAGGAGTCTAAGTGATCAGCTAAAAAGGGCATCTCAAACCTCCCCTAACCCTCTCTCCTATTACTTCTCTCAAGTTCTCATTAAAGCATTGAAAAATACTTAAAGTGACTGGCACCCAAATTCTGTTCTAACTTCCCATTATGGTCATGGACTCAGCCCTGAGGTGAATGTAAGCTCGCTCCCTGTATCTGGGAGGTACCTCTTTTCTCCCAGTAGACCTGGGGGGGGGGGGGGTGCTACAGGAGCCAGCATGATTTAATGACATATAAAAACGTACATATTAGTAAGTGGCAGACTTGAACATAGGCATCAGGATGGGTACTTTTTCTAAAGCTCTTGACAGTACCTTAAACACTTCTAATTGTATAAATATAGGTTGTTTATAAGTATTAACCCCTTCCCACTCCTTCCATGTGGCCTTTTAACTAGGTTTTAAAACCAGGAGGCAAGATGGACTTCCTAGTCCTGTGACACTGATTGGCTGTTACAGTGGTCACATGATCAGGCACTCACCTCACCAGCTCTGGATCATAAACATATATTAGGAGCTGTCTGAGACAGCTCTGTTACAGTGCTGGGAGCGTGCAGCGTGTGCACTCAGCAAAGAAACCTTGCTTGCCATGGACACAAATGTGGACACAGGGAGTCGTAAGTAACTGGAATCCATGGGTCAATCTTAGCAGAACTGCAGCAGGTAAAACCCTTAAAAAGTTCCTTAATTTTTTTTCAACAAAATGTGAAATTTACCCATCCAGTATTTTTCCTGGTAAAAAATTAGGTGGAAGAACCCATGCAAATATTGCAACACAACTCTTGTTCTAAGGGCCCTTTCACACTGAGGCGGTTTGCAGGCGCTATTGCGCTAATAATAGCGCCTGCAAACCATCCCAAAAGTGCCGCTGCTGTGTCTCCAGTGTGAAAGCCCAGAGGGCTTTCACACTGGAGCGGTGCGCTAGCAGGACAGGAAAAAAAGTCCTGCTAGCAGCATCTTCGGAGCGGTGAAGGAGCGGAGCGTATACCGCTCGTTCACCGCTCCTGCCCATTGAAATCAATGGGACAGCGAGGCTATACCGCCGGCAAAGCGCCTCTGCAGAGGCGCTCTGCGGTGGTATTTAGCCCTTTCTCGGCCGCTAGCGGGGGGGGGGTAAAACTTTTTATTTTATATCCACCTCAGTTTTTCAACTGTGAATGTAGCTTCATACATGCAGTAATGTGACCACATTCTGCTGAGAAATGATCAGTCCCAGCACAAAAGCCAGTCATACAATGGCAGGAATAGGCAACACGCACTGCCATGACACCTGAAGTGCTATTGACCGACTGCTTCTAATCTATAAAAAAGGCAAATGTCACACATGACACAAGTGTAAAGATGGCGGACACATAGAGCTAATTAATTCATGAAAAGATCTCTGTAGTAAGTGAATTTCCATTTTGTTTATTCAGTTTCAGCGGTCAATGCTCCTGCAAGAAAAGTATTGGACCTATTCATTAGAGTGACATCTTTCTAGAGGCTGGCAATTGCTTCAATAGACCCCAGCAGCTCACACTGAGAACTATTTGTAGGTTATGAAATATTCCGAGCAGAAATATTTCATGAATCTTTTCCGCTCAGAAAGGCGTTACACTTACGTTCACCTATAGGCACAGTGGGACAGCACACAGTTTGATTCCAATCAATAAAAAAAATAAGACAACAAAATTGCTTAAAGTAGAACTAAATTCAAAGCTTTTTTCATTTTATATTGAATAAAAGGTTGGTTTTTTTTTGCCATTTGTATCTCATTAGAGAGATTTTGCCTAAAGGAAACTCCACTTTTGTGTGTGTGTATGTGTGTGTATGTGTGTGTGTGTGTGTGTGTGTGTGTGTGTGTGTGTGTGTGTGTGTGTACACACAATACAACAGCACATACACTATATTACCAAAAGTATTGGGACGCTTGCTATTATATATATATTTTTTTTTTTATATATACACACACACACACTCGAACTCTAATGGCTTCCCAGTCTTAGACCGTAGGGTTCATTATCGAGTTGGCCCACCCTTTGCAGCTATAACAGCTTCAACTCTTCTGGGAAGGCTGTCCACAAGGTTTAGGAGTGTGTCTATGGGAATGTTTGAACCTTCTTCCAGAAGCGCATTTGTGAGATCAGGCACTGATGTGGACAAGGCGGCCTGGCTCAGTCTCTCCTCTAATTCATTCCAAAGGTGTTCTATCGGGTTGAAGTCAGGACTTTGTGCAGGCCAGTCAAGGTTCTCCACCCAAAACTCACTCACCCATGTCTTTATGGACCTTGCTTTGTGCACTGGTGCGCAGTCATGTTGGAACAGGTAGGGGCCATCCCCAAACTGTTTCCACAAAGTTGGGAGCAGGAAAGTGTTTGACAAACACGCATGGAGTTATGGACCTGACTTTTTGATATTTATCCATACTTTCCAGTATGTTGATGGACCTTTACATGCCTATGATTAGATCCAGGTCTTCATGTCTGTATTTTGGTAGCTGTTGAACTACTGTTAAGTAGAGGGTGTTTGTAGTGATTTTATTAAAATACTAGGAGGATTATTCTGCAATGTATGGTCAAATCCTGGATAACTATAGACAATAGGGAATTTCCCTCATAATGTTTGGGAATTTAAAGAGGTTGTAAACCTCTCTGTGGAAGTTGTACCTATAGATAAGCCTAAAATAAGGCTTACCTATAGGTACTGTAAAAATCTCCTAAACGTGTGCCGTTTAGGAGCAATTTACTGTGTTTTGGGCCGATGAGGTTTCTTCACGAGCGAGTGACATGACAGGCGGCTCCCACACGCATGTGTGGGAGTGACGTCACGCGGCTCTGGCCAGTCAGAGAGCCGGAGTCTGCGGCCCCAGAAGGAAGAGGGACAAACATGGATGCAGCCTGCAGCGGGGAAGGCACGGGGTTCGTTTGCTGGTTAGTGTCACATAATATTCTAGTATGCGATGCATACTAGCACATTATGCTTTTACTTTGCAGGGGCAAAGAAAGGAAGTAAAACCCAACAGGGTTTACTTCCTCTTTAAAGGCCTAAAGAGTAGCCATACATATATAAAAAAAATGATTTGTAGAACATGAAGCAATATATTCATTCATACAGTATAAAAAAAGTCACAGTAAAATCAGACAATTACTGGTGGTGAGTGTTGTCCAGAGATAATACGTGCAATATACGTGCAGGGACTGGAAAAAACGTCACTCGCCACCAGTAATCATGTGTCTGATTTTACTGTGTTGACTTTTTTTATACTGTATGAAATTATTGCTTCATTTTCTATAAATAAAATTGTAATTTTTTTAAACACACATATATACAGTATCTCACAAAAGTGAGTACACCCCTCCCATTTTTGTAAATACTTTATCTTTTCATGTGACAACACTGAAGAACTTACACTTTGCTACAATGTAAAGTAGTGAGTGCACAGCTTGTATAACAGTGTAAATTTGCTGTCCCTTCAAAATAACTCAACACACAGCCATTCATGTCTAAACTGCTGGCAACAAAAGTGAGTACACCCCTAAGTGAAAATGTCCAAACTGGACCCAATTAGCCATTTTCCCTCCCTTGTGTCATGTGACTCATTAGTGTTACAAGGTCTCAGGTGTGAAATTTGGTGTTATCGCTCTCACTCTCTCATACTGGTTACTGGAAGTTCAACATGGCACCTCATGGCAAAGAACTCTGGAGGATCTGAAAAAAGAAAATTGTTGCTCTACATAAAGATGGCCTAGGCTATAAGAAGATTGCCAAGACCCTGAAACTGTGCTGCAGCATGGTGACAAAGACCATACAACACTTTAACAGGACAGGTTCCACTCAGAACAGGCCTCGCCATGGTTGACCAAAGAAGTTGAGTGCACGTGCTCAGCGTCATATCCAGAGGTTGTCTTTGAGAAATAGACATATGAGTGCTGCCAGCATTGCTGCAGAGGTTGGGGGGGGGGGGTCAGCCTGTCAGTACACAGACCATACGCTGTACACTGCATCAAATTGGTCTGCATGGCTGTCGTCCCAGGCCCATCTGAAGTTTGCTAATGAACATCTGAATGATTCAGAGGAGAACTGGGTGAAAGTGTTGTAGTCAGAAGAGATCAAAATCAAGCTCTTTAGCACCAACTCAACTCGCTGTGTTTTGAGAAGGAGGAGGAATGCTGCCTATGACCCCAAGAACACCACCCCCACCATCAAACATGGAGGCGGAAACATTATGCTTTGAGGTTGTTTTTCTGTTAAGGGCACAGGACAACTTCACCGCATTAAAAAAGGGATGATGTCCGGGGCCATGTACTGACAAATTTTAGGCGAAAACCTCCTTCCCTCAGCCAGGGCATTGAAAATGGGTCATGGATGGGTATTCCAGCATGACAATGACCCAAAACACACGGCCAATGCAACACAGAAGTGGCTCAAGCACATTAAGGTCCTGGAGTGGCCTAGCCAGTCTCCAGACCCTAATCCCATAGAAAATGTAGAGGAAGTTGAAGGTTCGCATTACCAAACGACTGCTTCGAAACCTTACTGACTTGGAATGAAAAATTATAGACTGATCATTTCTTTGATAGTGGGCAAATGTACAAAATCAGCAGAGAATCAAATACTTTTTCCCCCTCACTGTACGTACATACACAGTGGGAAAAATTATTTGATCCCCTGCAGATTTTGTAAGTTTGCCCAATTACAAAGAAATGAAAGGTCTATCATTTTTATCATAGGTGTATTTTAAAATGATAGAAACAAGAATCCAGAAAAACACATAAAACAAAAAGCTATAAATTAAGTTGCGGCTCAGTGAGTAAAATAAGTATTTGATCCCAAAGTAAAACATGACTTAGTACTTGGTGGAGAAACCCTTGTTGACAAGCACAGAGGTTTCTTGTAGTTAGTGACCAGCATCATGTTTCCACCTCTGTGCTTGACTGTAGGAATGGTGTTCTTGGGGTCATAGTCAGCATTTTTCTTCCTCCAAACACTGCAAGTCGAGTTAATGCCAAAGAGCTCAATTTGGGTCTCATTGGACCACAGAACTTTCTCCCAATAATTTAGATGTTCATTGGCATGACTGTACATGTGCCTTCTTGAGGGGGACTCGTCGTGTTTGGAGGAATAAAAGTGCGGAGTATGACTCTAAGAACACCATCCCTACAGTCAAGCATGGAGGTGGAAACATTTTGCTTTGAGGTTGTTTCTCTGCTAATGGTACAGAGTGTTTTTGCCTCATTGAGGGGCCAATGGACAGGGCCATGTATTGTAAAATCTTGGGTGAGAACCTTCTTCCCTCAGCCAGAACACTGAAGATGGGTCGTGGATGGGTCTTCCTGCATGACAATTGACCCAAAAACATACTGCCAAGGCAACAAGGGAGTGGCTCAAGAAGAAGCACATTAAGGTCATGGAGTGGCTTAGCCAGTCTCCAGACCTTAATCCTATAGAAAATTTATGAAGGGAGCTGAAAATTTCAGTTGCCAAGCGACAGCCAAGAAACCTTAAGGAGTTGGAGAAGATCTGTAAACAGTGGACCAAAATCCCTCCTGAGAAGTGTGCAAACCTGGTCACCAACTACAAGAAACATCTCAACTCTGGGCTTGCCAACAAGGGTTTCTCCACCATGTACCAAGTCACGTTTTGCCTGGGGATTAAATAATTATTTTACTCACTGAACTGCAACTCGGCTTATGACATTTGTATTGCTTTTTTTCTCTATTTTTGGTTGATATTCTGTTTCTATCATTTAAAATACACCTATGATAAAAGTTATAGACCCTTCATTTCTTTGTAAGTGGGCAAACTTACATAATCTGCATGGGATCAAATACGGTAATTATTTCCCCCACTGTATGACATATGTACATCGGTCAGCTATGACATTGCGATCACATGCAGGTTGGATTGACAAAAGCCTGCAGCTGAATACTGCTGCCATGGGGCTGATGTTGGATCTGTAGTGCCATCAGTTTAATAGCGTATAGCATTATAAAAACAAAAAATAAAAATAAAAAATCATCAACCTATTTTGTGCATTGGTCAGATAATAAAAATTGAGCAGGATTTGATGTTGCTGAATTTGGCTCTGGTGTCTAGGTATCAGTCACCTGGGATAACAAAAACGTTGAGATGTTCACGTTGTTGTAACGTGTAAAACGCATGTCAATGAGCATTGTGCAAAGGCAGCCTAATGGACTAAAACAGACCAAAAAAGTTTCATGTACTTTTTTTTTTTTAAAATTACCATAATACACAATAGTGCATTGCTGTGTGTGCTGCAACACGTATTTGGGTGCGATGAAGAATGAAAGCCTTTGCAGCACACCAAATATATATATATATATAAACATGTGAATTGCGCTAGCATGCGTGTTGCCATAGCGGGATTTCATTATCCTCCCGATGCTTCCCAAATTACATAGTCTAGTTGAAAATGACACAAGTCCATCTAGTTCAACCAATAAACCAACCTGGAAGAAATATGGGGAAAAAAATTCTTACAAATCCGGCCCTGTAGAAATGTCTTTATGGAGACTGTATGGGGAGGATGATCTTTCAGAGCATCCAGAACAGAAGCCATTACCGTTCAATGTTAATAAAAGCATTGCTTTCAACAATGTGTTACAAAAACAGTTTACCCACTAGGTGTCATTATTCTAAAATGTAAAAATACATAAAAGTACTATATTAAATAGTGCTCTAGTTACTAAACTCTAAAAGCAAGCTTGTAATTTCACACCACGCTGCATGTATTCTATGCATTCCCAGCTCTATTTATTCATGCGTTGAGATGCTCTGCCAGCCTATTTCTTTTGAACCCAACAAAAACACATTATTAAATCTCTGTATGATGGTTTCTCCACCTCTAATCGTGTGACTTACACCATGTAAAGCATCCCAAGAATATAACTCATTATTTGCCTTGTCTACAAATATTTGAAATTTGTCCCGCTCAAGACTAGCATTTTCTGTCTTTACTACCTGCAAGTAACAACTTTCTTCACCATTTGTAGCAGACTCCCAGGAAGAGCTCCTCTAAAACTCCACAGAATGCTCTTGTTGTGTCCCATTTGTGTTCAACCAAACTGATTAAAGCATATCTATGGCCAAAATCTAAAATCAAATCTAAAAATATTCCTAGCCCACTACTATTTCTGAATAATCTTGAACTTTGTATTCACTATGCCCTGTGGGTAGGCACTGCTGTGTCACAACTTTCACTGAGCCAGTCTTCTGGCCTACAGAGGTGCTGAGAGGAGGAGGAGTTTCAGGAGGCGGAGTCCGTACAGGAATCACTACTGGCAGTCAACAAGGTACCATGGGATATGTAGTCCTTAGAAATTGAAAGTGAATGGCAGAGAGTCTGCAAAGCATGCAGGGAATTCAGGAAGCTGTGGAAGGATGGGCAGCAGATTTTTCAAGTAAGCTTAGATTGGATTGTCAATAATAACTAATTTGTATTATTATAATGCTGATGTTAATGACAGTGCACACTAACCACATAACTCAAACTGGCATGCATAAACAATAAAAGCATTGGTGGATATACATATAAAAAATTTTTTTTAAAACTGTATAATACACACATACAATATATAGGGACAAATAAGGAAAAAATCTTGCGAGCCACAACGATCCAATGCTAATAAGGTGACATTACCCAGCTGCAGGCGCAGATCACGTTTCATAAACCGTGCAAACTGATATAGAGAAAAAATATATATATATATGCGCTGTGCTAGAGTGAACTAAATCAATATGTTAACTCTTGAGTGTATGATATATGCAAATTAACCCTCTCTGTGTCATTCAAATAGTGATATACAAAAACGTATGTATGAATTCATATGGTTCAAACAATTTTAAAGTGCAATGTGCATATGAAATATTGCCAAATATTTAAAGTGCATAAATAGAAACAAAAGTGCTTAGTGCTCCACAATGATTATAATAAACAGTCCTGATAAACAATCATAAGTGATGGGTGAAAAGTCCTACAAATCAACTTCAAATAAATGTGTAAAACAGTGTCCATGAATGGTGTAATCCAACATGCTCATGAAATCCTTGGTGCTGCAAACCATGCTCCGGTGCACTACAGTGGCCCCCCCCAGGTTATTGCGCTAACCTCAGAGCGTGTGACCCAGCTGCTACACTGAGTCAAAACACACTTTGGAGCCACCCCTGGGCTCTGTACTGATTATCAGGTGCCGATCTCCAGCTTGGTTCAATGCAGCTCCATAATCATAAACAAGAGAGAAACTCAATACTGTAATATCGTTGGGTAAATTTACTGAATAAATCACACTCCCTACAGTGGGGTACTCACATTATCCCGGTGCGCAAGTGCACCGCTCTATAACAAGCGTCCGAAATGACAATAAATGCAGGTATGGCGTGTGGTATGGCATGCGTCTCCAATACAGACTCCGTGCTGCTCACTCCGTCCTGGCCCCTCCCCTACGCGTGTTCGACACAGGGTTCATGTGTCTTCATCAGGGGGATATTATATATAATATATACAATATATAAGGACTTACCAATTTTTGAATAACAATATCTGCATGAAGGTTTCTCAGCCCTATGTAGGGGCGTTGGCCACTGTGCATGTATATTTTTATACTCATAGGTTTATTCCTCATACGTTCTCCTCTATGGTTTGTCCTTGTGGATTGCACTGCTTTGGGGATCAATTTACCTATCCAAGTAATCGTTCATTCACACTTAAAGTGGTTGTAAACCCTTTACAACCACTTTTTACTACAGGCAAACCTATAATTAGGCTTACCTGTAGCTACATTGGATATCTCCTAAACCTGTTCAGTTTAGGAGATTTCCTTGTATTTGCATGTGCAGATGTCATCGGCACATGCGCACTTAAAGTAGTTGTAAACCCATTACAACCACTTTAACCTACGGGTAAGCCTAGATTAAGGCTTACCTGTAGGTGCAAGAAATATCTCCCAAACCTAAAAGGTTTAGGAGATATTTGCAGAAATACGGCACATGCGCCGTAGACACCGGGCGCAGGCGCACTGAGCGTGCCGTTTCTAAGGGCGATCATGCCATTAGTGGAGGCACCAGCGCGCATGCGCGGGAGTGACGTCATCGCGGCTCCGGCCAGTCACAGCGCCAGATGGCGGCGTCGGAGGAGGCGAACGAGGTGGGGGCTTCGATCTCAGGTAAGTAATTCATAATGAGCTAGTATGCTATGCATACTAGCTCATTATGCCTTTGTCTTGCAGGGTGTATTTTTTTTTCCCCAGAGGCTTTACTTCCTCTTTAAGCAAACTGTAGCAATGACACATACATGCCGTTGTTTCGTCACATATGGCGACCCATCACATTTGGCTACCCGCTGTAGTGTGCATGCGCGACGCCGCCATATGCGTTCCAACACTTTTAAAACTTTACGTTTTAAAAATGTTCAAAGTGACAAAAACACTTTTAAACTTTTTATTTTAATTTTTTTAAAACACTTTTGAAAAGTGTTAAAAGTGACAAAAGTTTTATAAGTGTTGGAACGCATATGATGGCGGCGTTGCGCATGCGCACTCCAGCGAGTAGCCAAATGTGATGGGTCGCCATATGTGAAACACCGTTGCTTCAGTTAGACTGTGCCATTCCCGGCGGCTCCCACGCATGCACGGGAGTGACATCGTCGCTGCTCCAGCCAATCACAGCACTGGAGCTGCAATACCAGGAAGTAACCCCGGGAGCGATGTCGGCCGCCGGAGCAGTGAACGAGGACCACTGCGGGGGCTTCGATCTCAGGTAAGTACATTCTTGACAGAAGAATAAACAGTGGGTGAGAAGTTCAAAAATATTAGCTTAGTACATAAATACAGATTCTTACATTTATTTCTGCATTAAGGGAGTATAGTTTTAGGAGTGTACCCATTTGTGCTGCTATTCGGCATTAACACATCACTTTTCTGGAGGGCCCATCACAGTCAGAGGACAGGATATTACAATTGCACCAAAGTTCATCTTCAAGATTACCAAGGTGTCAATCACAGCAATTGTTGCCAATATCTAGATCACAGCAATCATCTCTAAGTAACCCACGGTTATTAGCTCACGCAAAAGGCAGAGGCAGCAAAGTGCAAGCTTATTAAGGCACAAGTCGGTGAAGCACAAGCAGAAGAAGCACAGGCAGAAATGCAGGCAATGAAGGTCAAGGTAGAAGCAGTGTTGGAAGTCTTTCAGAATGAAAGAAATGAAGCAGCAGCCATAGCTATTGCTAAGAGTATTGGAAAAAGCTGAAAAAGTGTCTTTTTTTTCTGGGCAGTCTCTAATGCCTCTGCAAGACCGACTTTGCAATACGTCCTGAACCAAAACAGTAAAAACACGCATTCCCAAGGAAGGCCTCTATATTTCGCAGAACATCCACCAATGGAAGATGCTACAGCAATCAACCATTGAGGCACTTCTCTACCTCTTAAGTTGCTAACACCCTTTGCAGGGACTTATGTGCCATCACAGACCCTTTTGAGCCCAGATCCCCGAAACGGTCTCAAAATCTCCCCAGACTACTGCCAATACCAGTGTTGATGGGGATGAAAAACAAAAGGATCCAAATTGCTACTGCCACATCCTTAAAGAAAAAAGAACTTTTAAGGGAAAATCCTTACAATGAAATGCATTAATTTCATTTGCTTTAGATGTTATACATCGTTTAAGCACTTCTCTTGCAAGGCTTCAGTTACCGCAAGTGCTCACAATGTGACAACAGTATCCTACACCCTGGCTCCCCAAAACAGCACGCTGCACCCAATAATTACCTTTGACCCAAGTTAAAGCATGGAAGTGAAAACAATGAACGGTCACCTGCATCAGTCAGGTGAAAGTCTAGCTAACTACTCTACAATGGACTTTGGGGGAAACCTGTGCATAAATATGTCTTGTTAAACCCGATTTCCTGCTTTATTTTCACCTTAACTAGTTCCTACACCAATAGGTGCATTGTATAGACTGTATGCAGACTCAGGAACATACATTATACAGCCTTGTGTTCCAGCTGTGAAATGTGGGTCTTCCTGTCTCACATCTGGAACAAAATAAGTCTAGCTGAGCAGCAGTCAGCCATTCATAGGCAACTTTGTATTCTCTGAATAAAAAAAAAAAAAAAAAAAAAAACACCTCTGATTTATGGAAATATTTGATCAGGACGTCATCCGCCCACCTCAGCCAAATCAGAGGAACTTTGGCTGAGTGCAACTCAGCCCCGACCTATTTCTTCTGGGGGAGGAGCGGGATGTTCTCACCCCACAGTCGGAAAACACATATAATTTTTACAGAGCGCCTAGCAGCCACACTTGTTAGCGTAGGAAATAGTTTGTTTGGGCCAGCTTGAAGTAGGAAGTTAAAGTGAACGTAAAGCTGGAAATCAGCTTCAATGTGTTTCCCAAAAGGATAAAAAAAAAAAAAAAAAAAAAGGTACACCCGTGTATGCATGAGGGAGCCGCAGCACAGAGCTCTGAAGGTATGGTACGAGTATGCCATCTCTTCAGAGCGCATGTGCCGGTGACATCACTGGCTGTATCTTGTGTAAATATCTCCTAAACAATGCAAGTTTAGGAAATATTCACTGTACCTACAGGTAAGCCTTAATATAGGCTTACCTGTAGGTACAAGTTAAAACTTCCACTTTAACAGAAAAGAGAGGAACCCTATCCTGGAGACTATACCCCTAATGCTGTCAACCACCTAGCAATGGTGGAGAGAGAGGCAGGAAGACCCCTGCAGGAACCTTTACTTCAGGTAGCATAAAGTGAATCAGTGTGCTTAAAAGAGGCAGTAACTGAGGCATAAACTCTGAGTGCAAAACAGACAGGGGCCAGAATCTTCCTTTGAATGTATCGAAGCAAGTCATAAGGCCACCTTATGGGTAAGGTCAGACAAGGGAATATCCTCAATTGGTTCAAAGGGCAGCTTCCACGGTGACCTGTGTTCCTGCATCCTGATCCTGGACCCCAGCTCTGACCCTGCAGCCTGATTGCTTCCTACCTGCTTGCTTTGCTTCTGGTTAGCCTCTCTCTGTCCTGTCTCTAGCTCCCTCTGCTTGATCTCCCGTGTATGACCCTGGCTCTGTTACGATTATGATTCGCTTATCCTGCTTCCTTTATATACTTGGTTTGGGCAGTTGTTCATTGTGTGTCACTATTTGTTTGGTTCTCTGGCTTGATTTACAGTTTTGGTATATTGGAGGTGCGTTTACATTTAGATTATTCACCTTTTCTAAAATAAATTATATATTTTTTCACTTTACTTGTGCCCGGTATGCTCTGTGGCAGTGCACACATGTCTGGTCACACCTGTACCTGACAGCAAGGCCTCTGCAATAAAGAGTATTCAGGACTTCTCCCCAGCCAGACTGGTTGGCATCCATCATGAGAACCTTCCATGACTGATGGAAAGGGCTTCCCTAATTCCAGTGTTGGGTGGGAAATCCACCACACAAATTAGGAAGATCCTTGACAAAGCTGTATCTAGTGTCAGGGCTATGTATTCCATTCTGTGAGATGGGTTTAGTGATGACTCTCTCAAATTAAGGATCCAAGTAAAGCTCTCCAGAGCGCAATCAGGGACAGGGAGGCCTGCTCTTAAAAGATAGTCCAAGTACCCCACAACATGAATCCCCTGAGCACATAGCAAAGCCAAAACCAAGGAAAGCACAATGGCAAAGACACAGGGGGCAATGGAGAGGCCAAAGGAATGGCGCCAAATTAAGAATGTCGATCTTCCTTATAGTTCTGCGGCGCCAGCTTTGACTGGCTGAGCCGCGATGACGCCACTCCCGCGCATGCGCGCGGGAGCCGCTGGTCACGGCACAATGCTCTGAAGAAACGGTATGGGCAGCTGTTCCTTCAGAGCGCATGTGGCAGTGATGTAACTGGCTGCTAGGACAGTAAATATCTCCTAAACGGTGCATGCTTAGGAGATATTTACACTACCTATAAGTAAAGCTTAATGATGGAAGTTTACCTCCTCTTTAAGGGATCCCATACTGAATACATTTGGGGAAATTAACAACCACACTGAGCAGAGGTTCATTAAGCGACACTTGGGGGATGTCCACAGGCCAAGTAGATCTGCCAGAGGTGTGCCAATTTGAAAGTTAACTCTGACTCTGGTGGTTCCCAACTGATCTGAGAACTGTATGGCTAAGATGCAGAAGATTGATAGAAGAATTGTCTTGGAATACCCACTTCCAGAGAAAGAGGAAACCTCCATGTAAGAAGGTAAGCTTCTGTTCGTGAACAAGCAACTCTTAAACATTTGTTCTAATTGGACCCCCTGTGTGATTATGGCAGCCTTTCGCTAAGGACCAAGACATTCTCACAAACCCCACTCTTGGCAGAAGCTACTCTAAGGGGTTTGCCAAAGGTAAAATACAAGTCTAGAACACAATACATCTAATATGAATTATTGTAACAAAACGAGAAATTAAAAATATGCAATACCCCACTGATTCTAAAGGGAACATTACAACAGCTGATGCAATAATAGTTTTAAAACTATTTTTTAAGCAAATAGCTGTGCCTGCCAATACAAACACACTGCAGGAAACTCCAGGTTCTAGTTATCTTTTTTGCAAACTTTCCCCTGCAGTTCTTAAGTCAATGGCTCTCAAGTCACTTATTAATAACACTTACTCCCAACATTACATTTTTTCGTCACTGGAATTTCAGAGCAACTGTGCAGTATATGCAAGAACATGCATACAACAGAATACGTTAACGGTAAATGGTTACCGTCTAAATCAGGCTACAGATAACGGAAAATAATGTTTTACAATAATATTCCAAATAAAAAGAAAGGAATTGTCCAACCCAACCTCTTACCCCGCATGCAATCATAGCATTTGATTTTTGGAAAAAATTCACTTTTTTGAATAAAAAAAAAAAAAAAAAAAACACACAACAGTAAAGTTAGCCCATTTTTTTTTATATTGTAAAATATAATTTTACGCCAAGTAAATTGATACCCAACATGTCACGCTTCCAAATTGCGCCCACTCGTGGAATGGCGTCAAACTTTTACCCTCAAAAATCTCCATAGGCGACGTTTAAAAAATTCTACAGGTTGCATATTTTGTGGTACAGAGGAGGTCTAGGGCTAGAATTATTGATCTCGCTCTACCGGTCGCGGCGATACCTCACATGTGTGGTTTGACCACCGTTTTCATATGCGCGCGAGCTCGTCGGGACGGGGGTTTTTAAAAAATGTTTTTTTATTTTTATTATTTATTTTACATAATTTTATTTATTTTTACACTGTTTTAAAAAAAAAAAAAAAATGTGTCACTTTTATTCCTATTACAAGGAATGTAAACATCCCTTGTAATAGAAAAAAGCATAACAGGACCTCTTAAATATGAGATCTGGGGTCAAAAAGACCTCAGATCTCATATTTACACTAAAATGCAATAAAAAAAAAAAAAAGTCATTTAAAAAAATGACATTTGAAAAAAATGTGCCTTTAAGAGGCGTGGACGGAAGTGACGTTTTGACGTCGCTTCCCCCCAGCAGTGTCATGGAGACGAGTGGGCGCCATCTTAGCCTCACTCGTCTCCAGACACACCACAGGGAAGGACGCGATCGCCTCCGCCGCTAACGACGGCTCCGGTAAGCGGCGGAGGGCACCGGATCGCGGCGGGAGGGGGGGCCCCCTCTCCCACCACCGATAAAAGTGATCTTGCGGCGAATCCGCCGCAGGGACCACTTTTATCTGAAAGCCAGCCTCTGCATGAAAACGGGGATACCGGGGTTATGGCAGCTAGCTGCTGCCATAACAACGATATACCCCTTCAAAGTTTGGACATACATCGTCGTGCAGCGGTCGGCAAGTGGTTAAGCTAAGAAACATGTTTTCAGTAAATGGTGCTTAGCCAAACTCTCAAGGCGGTATTAAACCCAAAACCAAAAATGTAATATATTGCAATTTACCAATCCTTTGATGTAGTGGCTGTATTAGGTTTCCCCTGATGATCTGCCCAGTAACAAACCCTCTGTATTATATCAAGGCGCACAAGGACATATTTGGACAGCTGCATTGTTAGTCTGGGGGGAGGGTGGTGTTAGATATACTAGCAGATTTAAATACAGCAATAGATGGAAGCTAAACTCCAGCTAATGCTTTATAGTCAGTCAGTTACAGCAAACACCAAAGAACCACCTCCCTGTACCATGTGATAGCTGTAGTCAATCACAGTAGTTCTCAATGGCTGCTTGAACGCAGCCAAGAACTTTTAGAAATGATTGCTTACACTCAGTGCCCCTGATCACCGCCACACCAGTCACAGTGTCCTTGATCACCGCCACACCAGTCACAGTGTCCTTGCACCGCCACACCAGTCACAGTGTCATTGATCACCACCACACCAGTCACAGTGTCCTTGATCACCGCCACACCAGTCACAGTGTACTTAATCACCTCCACACTAGTTAGTGTCCCTGACCACCTACACAACAGCCATACTCTCCCTAATCACCACCACATCAGTCCCAGTGTCACCTGACCAGTGTAAGTCAGCAGCAGTGTTCCCGATTGCTGCCACACTAGTTCCCAGTGTCACCAGACCAGTGCAGCCAGCAACAATGTGCCTGATCACCACCACACCAGTGCAGTGCTGCCTCTCGCCTTTACATACCTGGTCTGTTTATTTACCATGTTTTTGCCTGTGGCCTGTATCAATTCTATGCCCGTTTGCTGACCACGTCTCTGCCTGCAGCCTGAGCTGACCCATCTGCATGTCCGACTGACCATGTTCCTGTGAGACACCAGTCCCAAACAGGGACTGCACTCCTGAAACCACAGGGATTCTTTTGTTCTTCCTTTCTTCAGCCTCCTGTACTTCCTCAGTGAACATACTCCTGGGGGCTACCATGTACCAGTAGGCTAGGCCTGCTTGGTTTATAGGAACCGGCATTGCTATAGGTGATGCTACACTAAGCTATATTCCCTGATCACTCGTAAAGAAGCAACCATTACAGTACATTGGTTCTAATTCAATTGATTGATACACAAGATACAATGTTTGGTATATAATAAGTCCAAAAAGTGAAAAAAGTCTCACATGTGGTAATACCACACTTAGGAGTAGTAGAATGTGTTTGGGGGTGTAATTCTAAGTATGCCCATGCTGTGTGATAAATATTCTATTAAATTGACAACTTTGTGTAAAAAAAAAAAAAAAAAAGTTACATTTCCATATTCTCTCTTCTTTCTGCATTTTCCAAAAATTGGAAAAAAATTAAGTCTTTAAAAGACTTACCATGCCTCCTAAAAATACCTTGGAGTGTTTGCTTTCCAAAATGTGGTCATTTTGTGGGCGTTTCCACTGTCCTGGTGCTCCAGGGCCTCCAAAAATGTGATAGTCAGGAAATTAGATGCGTAAATTCCTCTAGAATGCCTGAAGGTGTTTCTTGGATTTTGGGCCCCTCTATGTGGCCAGGCTGTGAAAAATTCTCACACGTGATAACACCATACACAGAAGGAGTAGCAGAATGTGTTTTGGGGTATATTTTTAAGTATGCCTATGATGCGTGTTAGAAATATCTTATTTATTGACAACTTTTTTTTTTTTTTTTTACACACAAAAGAACATTTTCTTAACTGAATTTTCCAAAAACATTTGGCAAAAAAAGGACAATTTTCAAAAGACTCACTATTCCTTCCAGAAAATAGCTTGGAGTGTTTGCTTTCCAAACTGTGGTCATTTTTTTCTAATGGTTTTTTTTTAGGGGTTTCTACAGTCCTGGTACTCCAGGGCTTCATATAATGTACTAGGTAGTCAGGAAATGAGATGTCCAATTTAAGCTCCTTCAAAGCCTAAATGTGCTCCTTGGATTTTGAGCCCATCATTTAGGCAGTGAAAAATAGTCTCACTCATGTGGTATCCCCATACTCAGGAGACATAGTCAAATGCGTTTTGGGGTGTAATTATAAGTATGCCTATGCTGTGTGTGAGAAATAACTTAATTGTGACAAAAAAAATAAAAACTCACAATGTCTTTTGCTAAATACCTTGGACTGTCTACTTTCCAAAAAGGGGTCATTTTTTTTTGGGGGGGGGGGGGTATTTGTACTGTCCTGGCATATTAGGGCCTCAGGAAATGAGATAGGCAGTCAGTACATCAGGATTGATCAATTATCAGATAAATATAATAATATACCATAGTTTGTAGACTAATTTTCACAGACCAAATATACACGGATTTGAGATATTTTTTACCAAAGAAAATGAAGCAATACGCATTTGGCCTAAATTTATTAAGAAAGATGTAAAATGGTATAAAAATGTTTTTCAAACTTTTTGGTATTTTTCACTTATAGCCTGTATACAGCTTATGTGTTGCTTATACCCCTAAAAGAAAGCTCTGTCTCAAATAAAACTTTCGTTTGGATACAGTGTTGCATGACTGAGTAATCATTTAAAAAGAGGAGCTCAACCCAAAAGGGGAAGCCCTGCTTATTTGCCTCCTCCCACCTCCACTGGCACATTTGGCTGGTTTTGAAAGGTACTCATTACCACTCCTGGCTGATCTCGCCACAGCCAAGTCAGCAGGTAGTTCAGAGCCCCCTCCTCCTTCCCCACTGCCGAGCCAGTGCAGCGTGCTTCGTGCAAGCGCAGTGGGGGACTGGCTGTGAAGCTGCAAGGCTTCACTGCCAGTTTCCCTTAGTGGAGATGGCGGCGGCATCACCCGACTGAAAAATCGGCTGGGGTTAAGATACCGCTGGATTCATGGACAGGTTACATTTCCTAATATTAAAATTCAGCAGCTACGGTATTTGTAGCTGCTGACTTAATTTTTTCTGAAGAAGCCTGGAATTCTGTTTTAAAGTGTGAGAGCACTGAAATCTGAAAACTGGCCTAGGCAGAAAGGGGGTGAAAGTGTCTGGTATTGAAGTGGTTAATATCACAGCTGTGCAGATCTCCACCCGCTCAGCCTCATCACTTATTCATGAAGATTTGTGAATAAAACTACACATCACATCTACCACCACAGCAGTCCCCTATCCTCTTTACTACAGGAGAAAGGTCCTCATTTGATTGTCAATGTCACTTCCTGGGTGACACAGCCACTTACTAGCTTTCCAGCAGTGGGGTACTCTCAGGATCCAGAACACTGTAGTTCCACGAGGACATAATAAAGAGACATTTGGTAGGCACAGACTGCAGTGCCAGATCCACCAGTTGTCCCTCCCAGAAGCACTCCGGAAGGGATATGGAAGGCAGATTTAGGCAAGGAAATTAAAAAAAAAGGGGGTTGTGATAACAAAGGTGTCAGGTTAACAGCGTTTGTAATGACATTTTTCCTGTATGTGTAATGCTTATGCAGGTGGGATTATCTTGTTTGAATCTAAAGTAATATCACTCAAACTAAAAAATAATTGTTGAATTCCCCAGGGGGCCAAGTACATGTAACCTGTATTCTTCACTGCCACGTTCACTAGAAGGCCCTAACACAGTAGTTTCCCAACAGACTGAACGATGGCATCCGATACAGTGAAAAATACACAATATATGCCAGTTAGTACACTATGGAGAGAGGGCAGTTGCTTCAGTACTAGCTGTAGTTGCCCCATAGAACCACCCATAAATTGGGCTTCCACCTTGGGTGAAGCTGGAAGCCAGCACAAAACAGACAAAGATGTGCATTTAGTACACAACAGGTCCTTTGTCGGATTTAACAATTTTGACATTTTGCAATAACCCTCCTTTGCATCTGATGGGCAAATCTTTATCATAATTGGACTCTATTTTATATGCCATTGGACAAATCCTATTTGAAGATGATAGAGGAATAGGGTGAATCTTCTTTAAAAAGAGCTTAAATGCTGTAAAATTCAGGTGGACAAGTGTCCAAAACAACAAACACACTTTTAAAAGACCTTATATTGTTAACTACAGTCAGTAGATAAAGTTTGGGTTCCAAATAATGCACTAAGAAAGGATTGAAATTAAAAAAAATAAAAAATTACCATGCATTCAAGGTTTTGCACAAAAGAAAGATACACATGCCTATAAATATGAAAAGCACAGGACATTCACAAGTCCTCACCTCGAAGGACGTAGGTTCAAACCTCTGCTCTCCAAGCAACAGAACCATCATGCAGAAACAGTAACATTATAGCACTGCCTGGAGATCCTCTTTAAACTACTGAGGCCTCCACTGTAGATGGAATAGGAAACGGATACAATTTTTTTACTTCTCTTGCCAGTTCTATGTGACCTGAAGCAAGCTGTTCTCTTCCTTGTGTCTCTGTACAAAAAAACAAACAAAATCATTTCCAGGACTTCATGTACTCAGGCACTCACAGTGAATATATAATGAAAATTAGGCAGCACATGAGCATAACAAGCTGTGGACATCCACAGCCTGAATATCAATTATATGACAGAATATAAGAACACAAATTTTTAAGGGTAGTTTGTCACCTTTAAAAATGCATCTACAGCTAGTCATACAATGTGCAAATTTCATCTTATTGCTAATGTACCGGACAAAATTTGCTTTGTGGTTGGCCTTGTTGACCCCAAGATAGAAAGAAAAAGAAAAGAGAAAAAGAAAGAAAAGAGAAAAAGAAAGAAAGAGGAAGAAAAAGAAAGAAAAAGAAAGAAAAGAGAAAAAGAAAGAAAGAAAAGAGAAAAAGAAAGAAAAAGAAAGAAAGAAAGAGAAAGAAAAGAGAAAGAGAAAGAAAAGAGAAAGAGAAAAAGAAAGAAAGAAAAAGAAAAGAGAAAGAGAAAGAAAAGAGAAAGAGAAAAAGAAAGAAAGAAAAGAGAAAAAGAAAGAAAAGAAAAAGAAAAGAAAAACAAAGAAAGAGAAAAAGAAAAGAAAAGAAAGAAAGAGAAAGAAAAAGAAAGAAAGAGAAAGAAAAAGAAAGAAAGAGAAAGAAAAAGAAAGAAAAGAGAAAAAGAAAGAAAGAAAAGAGAAAAAGAAAGAAAGAAAAGAGAAAAAGAAAGAAAGAAAAGAGAAAAAGAAAGAAAAGAGAAAAAGAAAGAAAAGAAAAAGAAAGAAAAAGAAAGAAAGAAAAAGAAAAAGAAAGAGAAAGAAAAGGAAAAAAAGAAAAAGAAAGAAAGAGAAAGAGAAAGAAAAGAGAAAAAGAAAGAGAAAGAAAAAAGAAAGAGAAAAAGAAAGAAAAGAGAAAAAGAAAGAAAAAGAAAGAAAGAAAAGAAAAAGAAAGAGGAAGAAAAAGAAAGAGAAAGAAAAGAGAAAAAGAAAGAAAAGGAAAAAAAGAAAAAGAAAAAGAAAGAAAGAAAAGAGAAAAAAAGAAAAAGAAAGAAAAAGAAAGAAAAGAGAAAAAGAAAGAGAAAAAGAAAGAAAAGAGAAAAAGAAAGAAAAGAAAGAAAAAGAAAGAAAAAGAAAGAAAAAGAAAGAAAAAGAAAGAAAAAGAGAAAGAAAAGAGAAAAAGAAAGAAAAGAGAAAAAGAAAGAAAAAGAAAGAAAAAGAAAGAAAAAGAAAGAGAAAAAGAAAGAAAAGAGAAAAAGAAAGAAAAGAGAAAAAGAAAGAAAAGAGAAAAAGAAAGAAAAGAGAAAAAGAAAGAAAAGAGAAAAACAAAAAAAAGAGAAAAAGAAAGAAAAGAGAAAAAGAAAGAATGAGAAAGAAAAAAAAGAAAGAAAAAGAAAAAGAAAGAAAGATATTAGTGTATGGCCAGCCTTAATCCTAAAACAAAGATTCAATATATTTCAACTTATTGGTTCCTAGATGTGGTGGCAGCATTAGTTTCCCTTTACAAGCTTTTTAATTTCACCCAGTGATCCTGCCCGTATGTTGTCACCCTAGGCTGTCCTGATCTGGACTACAATCATCTCCCTCTGTCCTCATCTACTTTACACTGGAGGAGGTGTTTGTAACTAACAGAAGAGACGTTTTTTTTTTTCTTGTTGCAGACAGCTTCAGGGTTAAATCGAGAAGAATGGAATTGTGCTTAGGGAGAACTGTTTAGTTCAACACATAATAGGCCTCATGTAAAAAACTAAAGAAAAAAAAAAAAAAGAGAGAAGAAGAAGTACGCAACAGCAGTGCCCATAGCAACCAAATTCTAGCTGTCTTTTTAGAGCAGTTTAAAGAGCACTTATAGTTTTGGAGAAAACAATACACTGTAAAGGAGGAGGTAAAATAGGTAAGGGCTGCCTCCACAGAATGTTTCTCCACTTTCAGTCTCAGCTAAGGCTGGCCTCTCAGACAGTTAAGTATTTCTGGTGTATGGAACACTTATTGGGCTCCGATGTCCGTCTTCACTATGTGGCCTCCTCGGTGCCGCACACACTCTTCTTGAAGATGTTCAATATCGGTCCTGTGTCCGCCAACACATGCGTGCCATGATCTCTATTCATAATAAATGAAAGTCTATTCTCCCCTCATTCCAGGGGAATTCGTATCTCTGTTCCCGGAATGGCAGGCGCTACTCCAGGAAGCAACAAGCTTTACATCACAAAGCAGGCTCTAATAATTTTGCAGCATCCTATATTACTGGTTTAGAACCAGAACACAAAAAACAAATAAAATACTACAGTCACTACAATGCAAAAGGTAAATGTCCATAAAATGTAACATTTAGGCAACATGCACAGGAACATGTTAGAAATGTGCTGCCATATACGCCTCTAATTTCGCTATGGTATTTAGAAGGGCATGACAATAACATATTCTCTTTGCTAGAATCATTTATTCTAGCCACTAGGACAAAATTTACGTGCAAATGCGCATATTTATGGACATTTAGAGGTCTTTACGCGTGCAAATTATGGTAACAAACTCCTCTCTAAACACAGGTTTGAGATATTTCTTTTTCACGCCCCCAAACACTGCTCTAAAACATGCCTTTAATGTGCGTATGCATATTAAATAACCTACAGCAGCTTTAAGAGGCATAAAAAAAAAACAAACATCAGATGTCTTTTAGGCTCCATGCACACCTGAGCATATAGATTCACTGGCATTTTTCAGGCTTTTTTTTTTTAAAGCATTTTAGAAGTGTATTACAAGTGTTTTATAGCTTCAGGCTTTTTTGTTTAGCCAACAGAAAGCACTAGAGGAAAGAGGAAGAGAAAATTAGGGAGGTGGAGAGCTGCTATTTGAGCGTTTTACAAGCGTTTTTTCTGCTCAAGTCAGGCATTTCCATTGCAGTCTATGAGGCTAAAAATCTAAATGTAACCTGACAAAAAGAAGCTCATGTACTTTGAGCTTCAGGCATTTTGCTTCAAGTGACAAAACGCTCATATGTGAACAGGGGCCATTGAAATGAATGATATTTTGCAGCTTCAGAGCTGAGCGTTTTACAAGCTGAAAAATGCTCGGGTGTGAACAGGGCCTAAAGTGGCATTTTTTCTACTCGTGTGCATGAGGCCTAAAAATAAACTGGCACTTTCTAACTGATCTAACTTAAGCATAATAAAGACTCAACAGAAAAAGTGGGTGAGCGAGCTGGTGTTGACCTGCACCCGCAGCATCTTATTTATCCCTTATGTATGCCAGAAGGCCCACCAGCATCAACTGATTAAACAGGCCACTACTAAATGGTGTGGAGCAATAGACGATTTAAACATCTGTGAGCTACCATGATCCCATGAGGGCGGAGGGCATTAAAGCCCCCTTTTTTTATTCCAATGGGAATTTAAGACTCTGCTAGAACAAGGGGAGTAAAGATTACTGACTGAGCACTGATGGGATGAATGACTCCCATGCATGCACAGAAGTGACATCATCCCACACTGGACATTTAAGATGGCCAAAGACTGGCACCAGGAGAAGATGCCAGCGCTGTGAACTTATGATCGTTAGAGAGGAAATGAGTATATAGACCAGGGATATGCAATTGGCGGACCTCCAGCTGTTGCAAAACTACAAGTCCCATCACGTCTCTGCCTCTGGGTGTCATGCTAGTTGGCTGTCAGGGTCTTGCTATGCCTCATGGGACTTGTAGTTCTGCAACAGCTGGAGGTCCGCTAATTGCATATCCCTGATATATAGACTTTAGTTCCACTTTAAGCACTAGTTACTTTATAGAGGTCAGACTGTGAAACTGTATTTTGTGGTTCTGAGTGACGGTTTAACCTAGGGATGCACCGAAATTTCGGCCGCCGAAACATATCAGCCTAAAATGGCCTTTATTCGGCAGAATTCTTGCCGATAATGTCGCAGAAAAAAAATCAGACATGCACAGTAGCGGTGGGAGAACCAGCGGGTGATGTCACTCGTGTGTGCGGCGTGCACGTTCCTCGCGGTTAAGATGCCACACTCGTAAGCACGTTCTCTGCTGAGACGTTGGTACCTTCCCCACGGACTCTTCTCATGCTCGAGAGACGCTGCAGGGACCCGAGAGACGCTGCAGGGACCCGAGAGACGCTGCAGGGACCCGAGAGACGCTGCAGGGACCCGAGAGACGCTGCAGGGACCCGAGAGACGCTGCAGGGACCCGAGAGACGCTGCAGGGACCCGAGAGACGCTGCAGGGACCCGAGAGACGCTGCAGGGACCCGAGAGACGCTGCAGGGACCCGAGAGACGCTGCAGGGACCCGAGAGACGCTGCAGGGACCCGAGAGACGCTGCAGGGACCCGAGAGACGCTGCAGGGACCCGAGAGACGCTGCTGGGACCCGAGAGACGCTGCTGGGACCCGAGAGACGCTGCTGGGACCCGAGAGACGCTGCTGGGACCCGAGAGACGCTGCTGGGACCCGAGAGACGCTGCTGGGACCCGAGAGACGCTGCTGGGACCCGAGAGACGCTGCTGGGACCCGAGAGACGCTGCTGGGACCCGAGAGACGCTGCAGGGACCCGAGAGACGCTGCAGGGACCCGAGAGACGCTGCAGGGACCCGAGAGACGCTGCAGGGACCCGAGAGACGCTGCAGGGACCCGAGAGACGCTGCAGGGACCCGAGAGACGCTGCAGGGACCCGAGAGACGCTGCAGGGACCCGAGAGACGCTGCAGGGACCCGAGAGACGCTGCAGGGACCCGAGAGACGCTGCAGGGACCCGAGAGACGCTGCAGGGACCCGAGAGACGCTGCAGGGACCCGAGAGACGCTGCAGGGACCCGAGAGACGCTGCAGGGACCCGAGAGACGCTGCTGGGACCCGAGAGACGCTGCTGGGACCCGAGAGACGCTGCTGGGACCCGAGAGACGCTGCTGGGACCCGAGAGACGCTGCTGGGACCCGAGAGACGCTGCTGGGACCCAAGAGACGCTGCTGGGACCCGAGAGACGCTGCTGGATGGCCACCATTACTACTATTCGCCGATGAGCATTTTGCCATATTTAAACCGACAGAAACAATCCAACTAGTAGTATTATTTTATTATAGTACTGAAACTGAAATGTTCTGTCTATAGCAGTTAAACAACATGTATTACTACTTGGCCTTTGTTAAACAAGCCAGCACTCTTGCCATGCAATACTACTATTTAAAAATGTCTGTCTGTCTGCACTGCAGTAGATCTGACTTGTAGCAAAAATATTTTATATAATTGAACTGATTAAATATGATTTGAAATGGAATGGATTGCAATTGCATGCTATTTTTTTAACTATTCTGTAGCTATAAAATGTATGTGCTTGTTGTCATTGTCACTTTGTCAGCGTATAGTTATACTACACTGACATGACAGCAAGCGCATGAATTTTTTCAACATGACAGTACGCAATAAATATAATATATTTAATAAATATATATTATATTTATTGCGTACGGTCATGTTTAAAAAATGAATGCGCTTGCTGTCATGTTAGTGTAGTATAACTAATACTACGCTGATAAAGTGACAATTTCAATGACAACAAGCACATGAAGTTTATAGTATATTACAGAATAGCTCAAAAAAATAAAATAGCATGCAATTGCAATTTGCAAGCAATCCATTCCATTTTAAATCTAATTTAATCCGTTCAATTATCTTTTTGGTACAAGTCAGATGTACTACAGTGCAGACATAACTACCTTGCATGGCAAGAGCTGCACCGTAAAAAAAAAAAAAAAAAAATAAGAAAAAAAATAAAGTATTGGTTAGTTTTGTATTTTTTTTAAAGCTGCCTCCTGGGGTTTAGCCTTTAAATTGATTTCGTCAAGCTGCCTCCTGGGGTTTAGCCTTTAAATTGATTTCGTCCTTCCCCCCCCTCAGATTTCACTCCCACTATAAAAAAAATCATTCTATGCTATTATTCTGCGCTACCAGCAAAGGTGGACCATGTCTGCAGTGTGGAAATATTTTAAAGTTTCTGTTAAATTTGGCAGAGATTTCAAGAGGGGGTACAGTGCCAAGGCATTTTTCAACAACAGGTTTGATACACCACCTGAAAACACGTCATCCAATTCAGCATGCAGATTACAAGAAAACAGTGCCACTTCCAAAAAGTGCCTCAGGCTTAACACCATCTGTGGCCACAGTCTTTGAAAATGTTAAAAAATTTACAAGTGACAGTCCCAAAGCTCATGCCATTACAGATAAAATTCATGCCATTACAGATAAAATTATGGAATTTATTGCATTAGACGACCAGCCATTCTCTGTTGTGGAGGACGTTGGATTCCGTAGGCTCATGCAACATATTGAGCAGCGTTACCCACTACCAAGCAGAGGCTACTTTGCAGATACAGTCTACCTGAATTGTTTTGCAGTGTTAGAAAACACGTTCATGAGCTCATGACTACCGACATCATAGCAATCAGTTTTACTACCGACATTTGGAGTTCAGACGTCAGTCCAACAAGCATGCTTAGCCTGACAGCGCAGTGGATAGATGACAAATTTCAATTGCAAAACATCCTACTTAACGCACGTGAGTTTGTTGGATCACATACTGCAGCAGCAATATTTAAAAACCATGCTTGACACTTGGCACATTGAGAAGTCTAAAGTGCATTTGATAGTCCGAGATAATGCGCGGAACATGGCAGGGGCAATAGAGGACAGTGAACTTAAAAGCATACCGTGTATGCCACACACGCTGTAATTGGCTGTAAATGAAGGATTGCCGAGTCAGCGCACCATATCTGATATCATATCAAAAGGAAGAAAAATTGTGGGTCACGCCAAGCATTCTCCGCTTGCTTATTCCAGATTACAAGCTTTTCAGATGCAGTTTGGAATGCCACCGAAACAACTGCAGCAAGATGTAGCCACTCGTTAGAACAGCGCCTACTATATGCTGCAAAGTCTTTTTGAACAAAAGCGTGTTTTAGCTGCATACATTGCAGATTACGAGCTGCCGGCAACACTGCGTGCACATCAGTGGATGTTAGTTGAAAATAGTTTGTCTCTTCTCCATCTCCATTTGAACAGTTAAAAGAAATAAGCTCAACTAATGCTTCCATTTCTGAAATTTTTCCCTTGATTGCTGCACTGAAGCGTCTGCTAGGAAAAGAGATAGAAACAGACCATGGCGTAAAAACGGCTGAAACCACTCTACTGGAGGCCGTTACCAACCGGTTTCAAGACACTGAGTCCAACCCTCTGTACTGCATTGCAACAGTTCTAGATCCTCAATTTAAAGAGCATTATTTTAACGTGGAGAAAAAGCAGCGTGCACGGGAAACGAAAGGGGCACAAATGGAGATGGTGGAAGCATCTGGTGAAGGAGTTTCGAGGTGTAGCACAGAGGAAAGTGAGAAGAAACGGTTGCATACAAGTGAAAAAGAACATGCTCCCTCCATATCTGATATGTTTGAAGAAATTTTACATGAATGCACCCGGTCCATAGCAGTGCCACAACAACTGCAGCTACCCAACAGCTGGTTATTTATTTAGCTGAACAGCCTTTCGCCAGAAGCGACAATCCCCTTGAGTACTGGCGCAGACTGAATGCAGATCTTTATCTGCCCCAAGCACCAGTACAGAGAGTGAGAGACTATTCAGTCTAGCATCTCACATTCTTGATGAGAAGAGAAACAGCCTCTCCTGTGTGAAAGATGAACAACTTTTGCTCTTAAAGCGAAATCTGCCACTTTTACTGAAATAGATTTATAAATCTGTAGCATAGACCAATTTATTTACCATGTGTGCCGCTCAAGAGGGTGGCGCTCAAGAGCTGAAATTCCTCGTAGTACGTCACTATGTTCATGTTTGTTGGCTGACAATTGTGTACCGTTTGCATGCAAGACAAAATCCAGGCACACGCCCTTCGGACAAAAGTCTGACACTCTGCCAACAATCCAATCATGTGTATGAGGCTTAAGGCTCTTTACCGTTAGCTACATGCCCATTTTCAAATCTCATTGGGCACAACTCAAAATAACTGTCACTTTTATGTAAATAAGTCTTATTGCGGCATTTTAGCTTTGTGAATTGAGCCCTGAGTCCAGTAGATGTCTATCAGCAATATAGGACTACAGGAGAATGAGCAGCAACAAAACAGATGGGATTTAAAAAGTCCCACCGACGGAAGGTGAATATCATAAAAGTCATTCCCAAGTCTGACTTGTTGCCAAGGAACATTTTGATAAATGAGGACTGCATCCTTCACTTTTTGTATAATAATTTATTTTTGGTTTAAAGAGCATACAAAGGAGAGGTACGTAATACAAAGAACATACAAGTAGTACTAAAAATAGGATTGTTGTATTCAGTCAGTAGCAGTACAATAAAGATCAATAAGAAATCACGACTCACATTAACATAAACATAACTCTGTTGTGCACCATGGTATCGAATCAACAATCCTGGGAAAGAAGGGAGATTCAAGAAAGACAGTCACGAAAGGAGATAAGAAGAAAGTGCTAGCGATTAAATTAGCAATCATCCTCAATGTCAGATTGCATTGCAAGTTAAAGGCAAAAAGAAAAATCCTAGTAGAAGGAAGCCATGTATGGGGTTACTAACAAGAACTCAGATTCATTAGCATGGACTGCAAACGGGGTATATAGGGTAGTGCGAGTTAGTTTGCCTTGATTTGTGGGGAATAGTAAAGCCAACAGGCCTTTCTTTCATAGAACTTATCATATTTATTTCTACATGGGAATATCCATCCTTCAACCTCCATCTTTTTGTCTACCTCCCTTTTCCAATCTAGTATAGTCGGGCAGTTATCTTTTTCCCAGAGGGAGGTAATAAAGCCCTTGGCATCATTTAATAATGAAGGCAGTACACGATTTTACAGGCTTTTACAAAGACCAGAGAGGGTCATGGAATAAGATCTGGAGAGGGGCTTTAATAATACGGAATTAAGATATGTTCTCCCCCCACAGATCTCATCCCAAAGTTTCTGGATCCTCAGGCAATGCCACCATATATGCAAGAACGAGCCTGGGTGTGTGTAACCCCACTAACACATTGGGGAAAGAGCCAGGATACATATCCCCTTCCCGCCGAGCATATACAGATATGCGGCCTCGGGTTTCGGGGGTTATACCAATATGATGCCTGCAGCTGCAGGCATCCCGGTACCATTTTTTTTTTAGAGCGGGCGATCGGCTTTCCAGGGATAACAACCGATGCGGCTAAAAGCCACTTGATTGTTATCCCAAAGGAGCGCGCCCCCCCCCCCTCCCACCGCACTGACTGGGCCTCCCGTGATCCGGCACTTCCAGCGTCTAGCCACAGACTGTAAACACTGAAGCGACATCTCAACGTCACTACCTGTTCACTCGGCTGCCAATGGCGTCAGATTTTAAAAAATATACAGTATTCAGAATCGCCGTTTTCGACAATCTGAATACCTTGAAGTGCAAAGGAAGGATTGGATGTCTTTTAGACCCCCGATCCCTCCATAAAGAGTACCTGTCACCACCTATTACTGTCACAAGGGATGTTTACATTCCTTGTGACAGCAATAAAAGTGATCAATTTTTTTTTTTTTTTTTAACACAATTTATTATTATAAAATAAGAAAAAAATGTTTCAAAGCGCCCCAGCGAGCTCATGCAGCAAACAAAACGCATACGGAAGTCGCGCCCGCATATGTAAACGGTGTTCAAATCACACATGTGAGGTATCGCCGTGATAGTCAGAGTGAGAGCAATAATTCTAGCACTAGACCTCCTCTGTAACTCTAACCTGGTAACCGTAATCGGCGATGGAGGTTTTTAGGTACCGTAGTTTGTCGCCATTCCACGAGTGCGTGCAATTATAAAGCGTGACATGTTTGGTATCTATTTACTCGACGTAATCATCATCTTTCACATTACACAAAAAAATTGGGCCAACTTTACTGTTTTGTTTTTTTTAAATTCATGAAAGTGTCCCTTCTCCCAAAAAGTTGCATTTAAAACACCGCTGCACAAATACTGTGTGATATAAAATATTGCAGCAATCACTATTTTATTCTCTAGATTCTCTGCAAAAAAAAAATATATGTAATGTTTGGGGGTTCTAAGTCATTTTCTAGCAAAAAATACGGATTTTAACTTGTAAACACCAAATGTCAGAAATGGGCTTAGGCATTAAAGGGGTATACCTATGCGATCTTTACCAGGGTTTTAGACCACCCAGATATCAATTTGTAGCAAGTTTCTTGGGTTTTTATTAGAGCTGCACAATTAATCAAGGATGGCAATCTCGATTTGACCCCTCCATGATCTCAATTCAGCATTTCCACGATTCATGTAGAAAGTGCAGAGCCGTTCAACTGCTCACAGCTGTCAAAAAAAGACAACCAGCAATGTTAATCAACAACCTTTCTCAGTGGCTGAAAGAGAAAGATGCAATGTTTTTTATCTTTGTTTATTAATTTACAGATCAAAAGGGATGAACTTCAGTCTGCAAATTTAGTCAGTTTAACTGCTTGCCGACCAGCCGCTGTCATTATACTGCGGCAGGTCGGCACGATCCCGTGAACCATCACAGCTATACGTCGGCTCGCGGGATCAGGATAGCAGGCGCGCGCGGCCGCGATGACCGCCGGCTACTAGAGATCGTGAGCAGGAGACACAGAACAGGGACGAGTGTGTGTAAACACACACTTCCCTGTTCTAACAGGAGTGACAGATCGTGTGTTCCTATTAGCTTGGAACCACGATCCGTCACTTCCTCTAGTCCAGTCCCCTCCCAGGGAACAGTTAACTCCTTGATCTCGCCCTAGTGTTAACCCCTTCACCGCCAGTGACATTTATACAGTAATCAATGCATTTTTTAGCACTGATCGCTGTATAAATGCCAATGGTCCCAAAAATTTATCAAAATTGTCCGATGTGTCCGCCATGTCACAGTCACGGTAAAAAAAAAAAAAAAAAAAAAAAAAAAAAAAAAAAAAAAAAAAAAAAAAAAAATCGCAGATTGTCGCCATTACTAGTAAAAAAAATAAAAATAATATAATAATAATAATAATAATTATAATAATAATAATAAAAATGCTATAAATCTATCCCCTATTTTGTAGACGCTATAACTTTTGTGCAAGCCAATCAATATACGCTTATTGCAATTTTTTTTTCCAAAATATGTAGAATACATATCGGACCTAAACTAAAAAAAAAAAAAAAAAAAAAAAAAATTTCTCAAAGCTAATGAGGATATTTATTAATTATAGCAAAAAGTACAAAATATTGTGTTTTTTTCAAAATTGTTGCTTTATTTTTTTGTTTATAGCACAAAAAATAAAAACAGCAGAGGCAATCAAATACCACCAAAAGAAAGCTCTATTTGTGGGGAAATAAAAGGATCTCAATTTTGTTTGGGTGCAGCATCGCACAACTGCGCAATTGTCAGTTAAAGCTACGCAGTGCCGCATCTCAACAAATGGCCCAGTCATTCTGCAGCCAAATCTTCCGGGGCTGAAGTGAAGTGGTTAAAGCAACCAATTTATTTTTTTTTTAATTAAAAAAATAAGACATCAGTAAAGTTAGCCAAATTTTTTTTATATTGTGAAAGATAATGTTACACTGAATAAATTGATACCCAACATGTCACACTTCAAAATTGCACCCGCTCGTGGAATGGCGACAAACTTTTACCCTTAAAAATCTCCTTAGGGGACATTTAAAACAAAAAAAAAAAAAAAAAAAAATTGTACAGGTTGCATGTTTTGAGTTACAGAGGAGGTCTAGGGCTAGAATTATTGCTCTCGCTCTCCTGATCGCGGCGATGCCTCACATGTGTGGTTTGAACACCGTTTTCATATGCGGGCACTGCTCACATATGAGATCGCTTCTGCATGCCAGCTCGGCAGGACAGGGCGCGTTTAAAAAAAAAAATTTCTTATTTATTTTACCTTTTATTTTTATACGGTTCTTTAAAAAAAAAAAAAAAAAAAAAAAAAAAAATTGTGTCACTTTTATTCCTATTACAAGAAACATCCCTTGTAATAGAAAAAAAAAAAGCAAAAAACTAAAAATAAAATATATGTCTCTTTAAAAGCTACGGGCGGAAGTGACGTTTTGGTGTCCCTTCTGCCCTGCAATCGTATGGAGACAGGTGGGGCCATCTTCCCCTCACTTGATCTCCATACCACAGAGGGGAGCGGACCCGATCACCTCCACTGCTACCGACGGCTCCAGTAAGCGGTGGACGGCACCGGGGCACGGCAGGAGGGGGGCCCTCTCCCGCCACCGTTAAATGTAATATTGTAGCAAACCTGCGGCAGAGACCACCTTTATCTGAAAGCGGACCACCCGCTGAAGAGGATACCGGGGTTATGGTAGCTATGTGCTGCCATAACAGCAACATCCCTCTTCAAAGTACCGGCGTATAACGACGGCGGGCGGTCCTAAAGTGGTTAAAGCAGTGGTTCTCAAGCTCAGTCTTCAAGTTCCCCCAATGGGCCATGTTTTCAGGTTTTCCTTTACTCTGCACAGCTGCTTTAAATGAATATCAATGACATGGTATTAATAAGAGCCATTTTATCAAAGGAAAGTTCCCAAAAAATAGCCGGTTGGGGGTACTTGAGAACTGAGGTTGAGAACAACTGCCTTAAGACATGAATAACTGCACAGTGCTTGTGCTGTGTAATTTGGCCCCTGTATCACCTGAAACACCGATCCTGCCCTCCCCCCTGTAACCACAGTTTATCATGGCTGCTGAGCCCTGACACCATAGTCAGTTTACGTGTCTCCATCATACACAGCTCTCCCCTGTCCTCCCTCTCTCTTCTGTCCTCTCCCCCCCCCCCCCCCCCCGTCAGTGCCTGCCCCTCCCCTCCTGCAGAAATAAATAATTTTCAGGCACTCACCTGACTTCCTTAATGCTATGTGCCCAGTGAATCTGTTTTATGCCGTTCTACTGTATTACCAAGCACCGCTTCACCTCTATTGTCGTCCTCCTCCCGACTGACGTCAGCAATGGATTCTCCTCCCCTCCTGCTGTAGCTGTCAGATCAGGAGAGGGAGTAGCAGCCGGTCATGTGAGCGCCGCTCAGAAATACTGTATAGAACAACATTTTTTAAATAAATCAGATACACCGGACACATAGCATTAAGGAAGACAGGTGAGTACCTGAAAATTACCAAATGGGGTTAAAACCACTTTATTGCTAATTTTTTGGTTTTTATTTTACACATTACATTATTTCTCATTACATTTCTTTAACTGCTTGCCGTCCGCCCACAGTCAAATGACGGCGGGGCGGTGCAGCGCTCTTTCTGGGATGCCGTCATATGATGACTTTCCAGAATGGCCCCTCTCGCGCAGCGATCGGAGCCACGCCGTGTTGCTTGGACACGGCACAAACCCGATCTCTGTAAAGAGCCACTTGCATGGCTCTTTAACCATGTGATTGACTGTGTCCAATCACAGCCGGTCAAATGTAAACATGAAGATGCCGGTAATCGGCGCTCCTCGCCTCACACTGACAGAGCGTGTGGCGAGGAGAGCCAATTAGCGTCATCGCCTCACAGGGGACATCTAGGGATGTGTAATCAGGACACTAATCAGTGCCCTGATTAAAATATAGCGCCAACTGTGTCACCAATCAGTGCCCACCATTGCCCACCAGTGGCATCAGTGCCCACCACTGCCCACAGGTGCCATCAGTGCCCATTAGTGATGCCAGTCAGTGCTGGGTGTCACCCATCAATGCCCAGTGTCACCCATCAGTGCCACCCAATGCCCATCCATGCTGCCCATCCGTGCCCACCCACCAGTGCCACCTAACATTGCCCATCAGTGCCACATATTAGTACCAACTATCAGTGCCCATAAGTGCGACATATTAACACCTCCTCATCAGTGCCACCTAATCAGTGCCGCCTCATCATTGGCCACCAGTTCAGCCTATCAGTGCCACCTTATCACACATCAGTGAAGGAGAAAAAATTACTTAGTTTCTGTCAGTAAATTTTGTAACCAAGTAAAAATTTTTTTTTTTTTTGAAAAATGGCCTGGGCTGGAAGGGGGTGTAAGTGCCCAATAGGCAATTGGTTAAATTTGATTGAAGTAAAGTGTATTAGTTCTTATTTTATTGCTATCTTGTTTGATAACGTTCAGGGGTTATAAATCTTTTTTTTATTTTAAAAAGGTCTTCAGAATCGTGATCTTTATTCGAAGCAAAAAATAAAAAATAAACGTGATTCTTATTTTTTCCAGGATCGTGCAGCTCTAGTTGCTCCCTTTAGTTGTGCTGTCGTTCAGTCTGAGCACGGGGCTTTACAAATAAGACCAGATTGAATGCCCATAGTAACAAGTCTCACTTGTTAAACTTTCCATTAATGATTGCTCCCCTCTAGTGCCTAAACCCAATAAGCAGCAGTGCAGCAACCATTCATAGCAATACACACCTGGTTTTGACAGGTACCTGCTCCCCCATTTTCGTTCACATGCACTGCGAAGATCCAAGTTGGAAGTTCGGCCACCCCCTCATCACAGGTCCCAGAAGACTGCAGAACCATCCACAAAGCAGAGCACAGCTGGTGCATGCACAGTAGGAAACTGACTGTGAAGCCACAAGGTTTCCCTTACTTAAAGTGGTTGTTAACCCCAATTGCCCCCAATTAATCAGGCACACAGTACATGGTGGTTCCCCAAGCATTACAGCATCATTTTTTTGTGTAAATACCTTTTATTAGCATTTTTTAGCTCTGTCACTTGTCCTATTTCATCTCCATATCCGAGCCGAGGGAGCCAAATAGGAGGGACACAGATGCCTTCTGACCTATGCAAAATACGTCAGAAGAGGAATCTCTTATCTTCCTCCCTTTGGCTGTCACGCAGTGTGTACGAGAGGAGAGGGGCAGAGAGAGGAGGAGAGGAGAGGGGCAGAGAGAGGAGGAGAGGAGAGGGGCAGAGAGAGGAGGAGAGGAGAGGGGCAGAGAGAGGAGGAGAGGAGGAGGGGCAGAGAGAGGAGAGGAGGAGGGGCAGAGAGAGGAGAGGAGGAGGGGCAGAGAGAGGAGAGGGGAGGAGGGGCAGAGAGAGGAGAGGGGGAGGGGCAGAGAGAGGAGAGGGGAGGAGCAGGGCAGAGAGGGGCACAGCTGGGAGTGTAGGTGATCGTCCTCACCCCAGACTACACGTTGAGAGGGAGAGGGAGGGGGAAGGGGGGGGGGAGCTGAAAACAGGCAGAGAGGAGACCTGCAGATGACGCAGACACGCATTTAGACCACGATATCTTGGCTCAGCAGCCATGATAATCGTGGTCTGTTCTCAGGGGGGGAGACAGGAGCTGGCAGGATCAAACAGGTATTGTAAGAGATAGAGAAGAAGTAAGGCAAAAAGCAAAAGCACCAAGCTGCAGCTTTCACATTAAAAAGGGTCAGGAGCAGCATTTTTTTTTTTTTTTTTTTGGGAGGGGTTAACAAACGCTTTAAGATGCTGGCCCCTGCACCCAAAGCCGATTGAAGAACCGGCTCGGGTGAAGACATCACTGGATCCCTGGGCAGGTATTTGGAACTGCAGACTTAATTTTTTTGGAGGAGCCTGAAGCTCCTCTAAATAAAAACCTATTCTGAGAGAAAATTGAGGCAGTCACTGCCCACTTGGCCTTCTGAAAACTCTGGTTGCCTGGTTGTCATGCACATCCAATGTCTTTGATACTATTAATCACTGGTCTGCAACAAGTGAGCAGATCAGGAGTTACAACATCACTCTGACTTTTGGTTGCTGCATGCTTGTGACTGAAAGTATTGACACTAGAAACAGCCGGGCCACTAGAATTCTCTGAAGGAGTTCAACAAGCACAGCATCGCTCACATTTCTCAGTTCAGGTTTCCCTTGAAATGGAAACATTTTTGCATATGTCCAGTTTCTGACCGATTTAAGCTCACAAAAGCTTTTGGTCTGGTAAACATACCATTGTTATATCCATTAAATTAGTGCAAAAAAAAAAAAATAAAAAATAATAATAATAACAATTACAAATCTCATTAACAACTTCTTGATCTTACCAGAAATCAAGTTAAATTGTGCGCTATGCAGTGTTATCAACTTTGTCCAGGATAAGGCTGTCAACCCCAGAACGCCTCCATGTTGTGGAGAAGAGGCGAGGGGAAGGTGTTCTGTAATTCTAATAATTGATGTCTTAGGGTGACAACACTTCTTCATAGATAAGAGTGTAGTGAATAAGTGTTATCAACTTAGAATAGGATGTGTATTAACTGAAAGGATCACCAGGTGAAAATAAAAGGGAAATCCAAAAAAAAAAAAAAAAAAAAAAACAGACTAGCAAATACTCACCTGTTCCCCCTCTCAATCTAGCAATGTGCACAGGGGCCTTGGCTGTCAAGGGTCTCGCTCCTCATTGGCTGAGACACAGCAGCGGGAGCAATTTGCTCCCACTGTCGTCAATTCACGACCAGTGAGCCAATAAGGAGAGAGCGGGGTGCGGCGCCCTCGGCTCTAAGTGTTTTATGGACACAGAGTGGGGCTCGGGAGCGAGCATGCATCAGTTCCCCCCATAGCAAGTAGCTTGCTATTGGGGGTTACTGGTCAAGGGGGAGGAGCCAGGAGCGCCGGCGGGCAACCGGAGAAGAGGAGGATCAGGGCTGCTTTGTGCAAGACCATTGTAGGACATGTGTTTTGTTTTTTGTTTTTTTAAACAAACCTTTAAATGTCACTTTAGTGCCGGTTCACATTACAATGACTTGGGATCCGACTTGTCAGACCTCAAGTTGCCCCAAGTTGCTTGACATTAGAAATTTCATTGAAGTGAATGAGAGCCATCTTACTGTACACTACTGAAGTCGCTCCGACTTTAGAACAGGTTCCTGTACTACTTCAAGGCGACTTCTACTCATAGACTTTAATATAAGTCGCCTCCAGGTTGGATCCTCATCTATATTGAAGCGACTGCGATCTGACTTTACAGGAAAGAAAAGATTTTACCCAGGTACTCCCCATACATTCCCCAGGCAGCCCATCCCCCAGAGCACTTCCTGTATGCTGTTATCTCTGCATATTCTGGCCAACCTGCAGAGCCCACAGAGAGGTTGTACAACAAGAACCCATTGATAATGGAGGTTCTCATAAGGCTTGTGAGGCAGCGTGCAATGCTGTATGACAACACAGATCCTAATTATAAGGACCAAGAGGGACAATGCATAGCTGGAGATCTGTCGAATCTGTGTTGAGGACTGGAATATTCTGTCAGCCAATAAAAACAGTGGCGGCTGGTGCTCAAAATTTTTAGGGGGGCGCAAACTGAAAAATTCTGAAAAAAAAAAATCATCCCATCAAAGGCCGCCACTGTGCCCCATCAAAGGCCGCCACTGTGCCCCATCAAACGCCGCCAGTGTGCCCCCCACCTGCACTTACCCTGTCTCGGTGGCACAGCTCCTCGATGCTCCTTGATGGGTTTTTTTGCAAATGCTGCCAGTATGTCATATCAAATGCTGCCAGTGTGCCCCACGCCCGCACTTACCCTGTCTCGGTGGAACAGCTCCTCAATGTTTTTCCTTTGCCTCTGGGTATGGTACATGCAATGCATGAATCCATCTATTGGTGCTAGAGGGGGTAGCAGGAGAGAGGGGGCGGCGCCCGTGCACGCTTATGGACACCCCGCCACTGCAATAAAAACGTACTGATAAATGTAAGTTTAACCTTTATTTTGGTTAGTTTGGTCTTCACTTGCACCATGTATCCCCAGCAGTGCAGTCTATTAGTGCAGGATAGCCATGGAGGTCACGCTAAAATTGCCTTGCAAAGTCGCCACTTAAGTCGGGCGACTTTCTGCTTGCCACTGTGTGAACCTTAAACATTTGTATAGCACCAACCCTTTCCTATACCAGTTACTTTTCCCAACAAAAGTCAAATGGAGATGAAGAAGTAATCACATAAAGCTGTGTTCCTCACACCCCCCTAAGCTCCATGTCGCCTCTGTACCTTCCATCTCCCCGGACTCACGGGTTCTTGGCGCTTACATAACCACTGAAAATTTATACAGTGTCAGCAAGCTTCTCTGAGTTATCAGTAATTAAGTTTATAGGTGACATTTTTCCCAAGCACTTTGCTTGTTTGAAGTGTTACAGTGAAAGCATGCCTGCAGAGACGCAGAAATCTTGCAATAAAACAATAGCAGCACAGCTGGATAACACATTAACTAGAGCGGAGGGCAAAAAGTTATGTTTACGGCTACATTTTTAAACTAAATGCTTGCCATCTGTTTAGTCAGGCACCAAATTGCAGAGACACTGGAGAATTGAATCTGCGTTACTTAAATGCTTGTCTGTGCTTTTTACTCATGCAGAACTAAAATCATTTGCTTGATAAAAAAAAAAAAATAATGCCTTGCAGTCGTCAAGTAGAACCAAGATCTTAATTCAGCTGCAGCCTCAAAACTGGACACCCTCCAGAGCTAATCTGACAGCGTTTATGAGTGGGAGTTCTAACTTGTACAATGGGTTTCAAAAGGCATGAACCCAAACTGCATTATATATCTAGATCTGCTTCATCACTACATTGGACCTTGTGCTTTTTGCATTACATTGCAACCTGGATTTGAAATGGATTTACATCGAGATTTTATGTAATGGATCTACATTATGCACAGTGCATAATGAAGCAGGAAACAAATGTTTTTTAAAAAAAAAAAAGCAACCTGCACTTGTTATCTACTGAAAGACAGGTCTAGCTATATCTGAACACTGGATAACCAATAAAAAAAAAAAAAAAATCACTGTGCAATAATCCTGAATATATCATAAATAAAATGGATGGATGGATAGATGGAGAGAGAGATAGATATAGCGAGAGAGATAGATATAGCGAGAGAGAGAGAGAGATATACACACATATGCACACAAAATCAAAAGTGTCTTGTGCATCAAACAACTCAATATAGTGTATAAAATCCAGCATTCATATTCTAAATGTCCATGCAGTTCCTGTATAGAAGTCATCCACTGCTCCACCATGGCTGTAATGATAAGACACCACCTAGGAGGAGTGTAAGACCAAAGGGGGAGGGGGGGGGGGGTTTGCTTACCAAAAGGCTGGCCTCCACATTAAAGAAAACGATAAAAACTAAAAAAATTGTGTACACCCAAAAAGGCTATCGCCACATTTATTAATCGTATGCAAAAATAGTACATAGAAAAAACCTCCACATTATAGGAGGTAAGCTAGCATATATGTCAAAATCCCCCAGGCGTCAATCAGGCATCAGGAGGAACACAACCGGACCATACCTCAGACACCATTCTCCATCACAAAAAAGACAACACTGTTCCCATCTCTAAGAACACAGTCCCCACACCAAAGCACCATGGCGGTAAGAGGTTATGGGCATGCTTTTTAAGTGGAGCCAAGGGTTTGCTATTATAGTTATTACAGTTGAACGGTTGCTATTTAAATTAGTTTGGCTCCCTCTAGTAGCTGCTGTGTTCTGTCAGGATTCTTTTCTTATTCCTGAGAAGGAATGCAGCAAAGTATTGTGGGAGATGTAGTTTGGAAGAGGACTCTTAAGTGGATCAGCTCTGAACTACAAGATAGACAATGCAAAGCAAGAAGAACTGCCTGCTGGGAGCAGTGATAAAAGGTCCAGCGAGGCCTGTTTTCAGCCTCTCTGGATGCCATTCAACACTTGCCAGCAGGAGGTCTGTGTGTATGACCAGGAGTGAGAGACTGCCGCCTATACAGCGGAGAGCTGGATCGCCCGCCTCTCAGGGATATCAGAATACAGCCTTGCCGTCCTAACAAGCGGACCGGCCTGCGCCTCAGAGCAACTGGAAGCCTCTGCACTTCAGCCCATCGGGAGTTGCAGCACGGCGTGGCGGCGCCATCTTTACCAGACGGAGACACCAGGAGGGGATTCCCGACAGAGCCTCACAGTCATTGGAGTCCATTGTGGCGAAGAGGGCACCTGCCCATTCCAGTAGAGAGTACAGTATTGCCGAGCGAGTTCTTTCTGCAGACTGCAGGTGAGACTTGTCGTTCCAGGGAGGTGAATCTACTTCTTCACAGGCATCATACAGCTGAACTTCGGGGCCTTGTCTTTTCTCCTGCGCTGTAAGGTCAGTACTGTAATGCACTCACATATAAAAAGGAGGAATCTACAGGTGGTGATATTTCTTCAGTTTAACAGTCATCAGCATATCTTTTGCTCTACAGTCATTTCTTTTTCTTTGTGGATTACAAATACTGCAGTTTAAACATCAGGCTAGCTGAAGATATCCGGAGATAAAGAACTTTCATCATCTACCTCTTTTACCATTGCTGTTACACTCATAATTGAACTCCGAATTACATCTAGGGTGAGCCATAGAGTATATGCTAGATTTTACACTGTGTTCTTGAATGTAGGAGATATATATACAGTTGTGCTCATAAGTTTACTTGCATACCCTGGCAGCATTTATGATTTATTGGCCATTTTTCAGAGAATATGAATGATAACACAAACATTTTTCACTCATGGTTAGTGTTTGGCTGAAGCCATTTATTATCAACTGTGTTTACTCTTTTTAAATCATAATGGCAACAGAAACTACCCAAATGACCCTGATCAAAAGTTTACACACCCCAGTTCTTAATACCGAGTATTGCCCCCTTTAACATCAATGACAGCTTGAAGTCTTTTGTGGCATTTGTGGATGAGGCTCTTTATCTTCTCAGATGGTAAAGCTGTCCATTCCTCTTGGCAAAAAGCCTCCAGTTCCTGTAAATTCTTGGGCTGTCTTGCATGAACTGCATGTTTGAGATCTCCCCAGAGTGGCTCAATGATATTGAGGTCAGGTGACTGAGATGGTCCCTCCAGAACATTCACTTTATTCTGCTGTAGCCAATGACAGGTCGACTTGGCCTTGTGTTTTGGTTTATTGTCATGTTGGAATGTCCAAAAACTTCCCATGTGCAGCTTCCTGGCTGATGAATGCAAATGTTCCTCCAGTATTTTTTGAGAACATACTGCATTCATCTTGCCAACAATTTTGACCAAATTTCCTGTGCCTTTGTAGCTCACACATCCCCAAAACATCAGCGATCCACCTCCGTGCCTTAGGCCTTGTTGACTCCTCTCCAAATGTAGCATTTATGGTTGTGGCCAAAAAGCTAAATTTTGGTCCCATCACTACAAATGACCGTGCCAGAAGGTTTGAGGCTTGTCTCTATGCTGTTTGGCATATTGTAAGTGGGATACTTTGTGGCATTTGCATAGTAATGGCTTTCTTCTGGTGACTCGACCATGCAGCCCATCTTTAAGTGCCTCCTTATTGTGCATCTTGAAACAGCCACACCACATGTTTTCAGATAGTCCTGTATTTCACCTGAAGTTATTTGTGGGTTTTTCGTTGAATCCCAAACAATTTTTCTGGCAGTTGTGGCTGAAATTTTAGTGGGTCTACCTGACCGTGGTTTGGTTTCAACAGAACCCCTCATTTTCCACTTCTTGATTAGAGTTTCAACACTGCTGATTGACATTCTCAATTCCTTGGATATCTTTTTATATCCCTTTCCTGTTTTATAAAGTTCAACTACCCTTTCCCGCAGATCCTTTGACAATTCTTTTGCTTTTTCCATGACTCAGAACCCAGAAACATCTGTGCAGCACTGGATGAAAGATGCAAGGGTCTGTCAGGAGTCCAGAAACGCATTGACCTTTTATACACACACACACACACACATTACAAGCAAACAGATCACGGGTGAGGATGATTACCTTTAATAGCCATTCAAACCCCTTTGTGTCAACTCGTGTGCATGTTATCAGGCCAAAATCACCAGGGTACGTGAACTTTTGATCAGGGTCATTTGGGTAGTTTCTGTTGCCATTATGATTCAAAAAGAGTAAACACAGTTGATTAATAAATGGCTTCAGCCAAACACTAACCATGAGTGAAAAATGTTTTTGTGTTATCATACATATTCTCTGAAAAATGGCCAAGAACTCAAAATCTGCCAGGGTATGTAAACTTATGAGCACTGTATACTGCATTTTAGTCTGTGTTGAAGCCTCAGTGGGAAGGTATTTAATATACAGTGGGGACGGAAAGTATTCAGACCCCCTTAAATTTTTCACTATTTGTTATATTGCTGCCATTTGCTAAAATCATTTAAGTTCATTTTTTTCCTCATTAAATGTACACACAGCACCCCATATTGACAGAAAAACACAGAATTGTTGACATCTTTGCAGATTAAAAAAGAAAAACTGAAATATCACATGGTCCCAAGTATTCAGACCCTTTGCTGTGACACGCATACTTAACTCAGGTGCTGTCCATTTCTTCTGATCATCCTTGAGATGATTTTATACCTTCATTTGAGTCCAGCTGTGTTTAATTATACTGATTGGACTTGATTAGGAAAGCCACACACCTGTCTATATAAGACCTTACAGCTCACAGTGCATGTCAGAGCAAATAAGAATCATGAGGTCAAAAGGAACTGCCTGAAGAGCTCAAAGACAGAATTGTGGCAAGACAAAGATCTGGCCAAGGTTACAAAAAAATTCTGCTGCACATAAGGTTCCTAAGAGCACAGTGGCCTCCATAATCCTTAAATGGAAGACGTTTGGGATGACCAGAACCCTTCCTAGAGCTGGCCTTCCGGCCAAACTGAGCTATCGGGGAAGAGGAGCCTTGGTAAGAGAGGTAAAGAAGAACCCAAAGATCACTGTGGCTGAGCTCCAGAAATGCAGTCGGGAGATGGTAGAAAGTTGTAGAAAGTCAACAATCACTGCAGCCCTCCACCAGTCGGGGCTTTATGGCAGATTGGCCCGACGGAAGCCTCTCCTCAGTGCAAGACACATGAAAGCCCGCATGGAGTTTGCTAAAAAAAAACCTGAAGGACTCCAAGATGGTGAGAAATAAGATTCTCTGGTCTGATGAGACCAAGATAGAACTTTTTGGCTTTAATTCTAAGCGGTATGTGTGGAGAAAATCAGGCACCGCTCATCACCTGTCCAATACAGTCCCAACAGTGAAGCATGGTGGTGGCAGCATCATGCTGTGGGGGCATTTTTCAGCTGCAGGGAGCACACAGCTAAAATAATAAAGGAGTGGCTTCACAACAACTCCGTGACTGTTCTTGAATGGCCCAGCCAGAGCCCTGACTTAAACCCAATTAAGCATCTCTGGAGAGACCTAAAAATGGCTATCCACCAACGTTTACCATCCAACATGACAGAACTGGAGAGGATCTGCAAGGAGGAATGGCAGAGGATCCCCAAAACCAGGTGTGAAAAACTTGTTGCATCTTTCCCAAAAAGACTCATGGCTGTATTAGATCAAAAGGGTGCTTCTACTAAATACTGAGCAAAGGGTCTGAATACTTAGGGCCATGTGATATTTCAGTTTTTCTTTAATAAATCTGCAAAAATGTCAACAATTCTGTGTTTTTCTGTCAATATGGGGTGCTGTGTGTACATTTATGGAGGAAAAAAAATGAACTTAAAATGATTTTAGCAAATGGCTGCAATATAACAAAGAGTGAAAAATTTAAGGGGGGTCTGAATACTTTCCGTCCCCACTGTGTGTTTTGAAGATATGGAGTACCTATTCCTCTGTGCACCTGTTCACATATACCCCTCAAAGTGATTATAAGGTTATACGTTCTGTATGTGTGCATTAAGTGATAATTCTTGCCAATCATAATTTGTGTTTATTCCTGCCCTTCATTGTGTTTCATTACTTATTTTAGTAAACTTTTCTAAGTGGTTCGGTGATATTGTGCAAGTTCCTCATTGCCAATGTCACATTGCAGAATGGAACCCAAGCTGTCAGAGGTAAGAGGGGATCAGCAGAGTCAGGGTAGCCAGTGGGGTAGAGTCAACCAGCAGCCCTCACGGGGGCACTGCTACATAAGATTTAGAGACTGCTCAAGATGGTGAGCAAGGTGGCTGGAACCAAATACAGAGCAATTCTAGAAGAAAAACATGCTTCAAGAGATGGCAGAGGTTCATCAACCAGCAGGACAGGGACAGTAAAAGCAACAACCAAAACTTAGTTTTAAAAGGTTTAAACCTGGCATGTCCTAAAATAAAACCAAAATTCAGACCACAACTAAAAAAAGGGATACTAAACAAAGAAGTGTTAATTGCCATAAATCATATATAACACTGCTGTTGTGCGATCACGTGATCTTTCCCTGTTCTTTGGCATCTGCAGAGAATGGCTTCTAATTGCTCTCCACAGTACTAGTCTGTGTCTGGCCAGCCCTGATTGGCGCTGTGCCGGTCAAATGACAAAAAAGTTTCAGAAAAGTAATTCAAATTTGATTATAAATACCAAATAACTTTTCTACAGCCTATAAATTTTTTATTGAACATGAAATGTGTATTTTTTTTTTTTTTTGCATTAATATGGCATAAGCGGAGTCAGAGAGCACTTTCACTTTGTTTAGACGGTATCTGCATTCAAGGCTGTTTTTTTTTTAACTTTACAGTTATTAGTCATTACATTAGATATGTAAAGAAAGGAAATGAGACAGGGCCTAATGTCACACTTAAACAAGCGCTTAGGAGTAATCAATATTCTGGAACAGATTGATACAATTAATGCAAATACCGAGATTAGTGGCAACAGCTGCTACCTGAAAAAAATATTCCTAAACAGAAGAAATACAAATAAATAGTAAAAAAAAAAAAGAGTCTAATAGACTCCAGCAGCGCTTATAAAAATAATTGATCATAAACTATGAACAATCTAAACAATATATACATTCAATCAAGTCCGTGCACTCATATAATAAAAACTAATGATTGTACAGGGAAAAGACAAGTCCTTTGAAAAAAACGAATCTTATGGAGCAAGATCCTCAGAGATAGTTGCTGTCACCCAAGCGAGTTCCACATCTTACGTGCTCAAATTAAAAAGGGGGGGTGTGCAGGAGAACCCCCTCTAAATAAAACTCTTACCAGATCAAAACTTGATCTTTAGCGTGTATGTTAAACAGTGGAATTCTTGCCGGCATCCTTCTGTTGTCCGGATCCAGACAGCTCTCAAGTCATTCAATGGTGCAGGCAATGAAAGAAAGAGGGGGGGACATAGCGTAATCCCATTTAAAATCATTTATTGTTTAAAAAAAAAGGAGAGAATAACCCCCCTTCAAGATGTACACTTACAAGAAATAGTATATATTTAAGCAGTGTTCACAAGCAAAACAGGCTACTTCAGGTAACACAGCGTCTCCTACTGCTCTCGACAGGTACCTTCTCCGGTAATAGATGCGGTCTTTCCCTGAGTGCACTGGTGTGTCTACGTACGTCGTGTGGCTCTACTCTCACGCGTTTCGTCACTCATGACAGACATCATCATCATGTCCCTCTGATGATGTCATGAGTGACGAAACGCGTGAGAGTGGAGCCACACGACGTACGTAGACACACCAGTGCACTAAGGGAAAGACAGCATTTATTACCAGAGAAGGTACCTGTCAAGAGCAGTAGGAGGCGCTGTGTTACCTGAAGTAGCCTGTTTTGCTTGTGAACACCGCTTAAATATATACTATTTCTTGTAAGTGTACATCTTGAAGGGGGGTTATTCTCTCCTTTTTTAAACAATAAATGATTTAAATGGGATTACACTAAGTCCGCCCTCTTTCTTTCATTGCCTGCACCATTAAATGACTTGAGAGCTGTCTGGATCCGGACAACAGAAGGAGGATACCGGCAAGAATTCCACTGTTTAACATACACGCTAAAGATCAAGTTTTGATCTGGTAAGAGTTGTATTTAGAGGGGGTTCTCCTGCACACCCCCCCTCTTTAATTTGAGCACGTGTGATGTGGAACTCGCTTGGGTGACAGCAACTATCTCTGAGGATCTTGCTCCATAAGATCCGGTTTTTTCAAAGGACTTGTCTTTTCCCTGTACAATCATTAGTTTTTATTATATGAGTGCACGGACTTGATTGAATGTATATATTGTTTAGATTGTTCATAGTTTATGATAATTTTTATAAGCGCTGACGGAGCCTATTAGACTCTTTTTTTTACCATTACATTAGATATATTTAATAATGATTTATAGTAAAACCAAGCTTTTCGGAGGGTTTCTTAGAGAATGTAATCAGACAGCATACTATATCCCACCCCCATAGTGTTTAGCAATAGGAGGACATGAAGGAGGAAAGAGGGAGGGAAGGGAATGTCATTTACCACTGTGTATATGCCCCCACGTGTGGCTCTATAGCAGTGACGGCGAACCTTGGCATTCCAGATGTTTTGGAACTACATTTCCCATGATGCTCAACTACAACACAGAGTGCATGAGCATCATGTGAAACAAAGTTGCAAAACATCTGGGGTGCCAAGGTTCACCACCACTGCTCTATAGTCACGTGGGCTGCACAGATAAGAAAAATGGAAATAAAGAGCTTAGAAGGGGAATGAAATTTGAGCATGCTCTGTCGTGGACACCAGCTGGTCTACAAAATCTCAACCAGCAGCGGGGACAGAGAAGATGGGAGGGACAACTGAAGGCAGGATCAACCAGGTATAACTCACGCTACAAAAAAAAAAAAAAACACGAATGCTTTAGTGGCTTTGTGAGTATGCACACTGTTTTAGAGCACGTAATGAGAGTTTTTCATAGACTGGGTTTAATGACACTTTGAGATTCTGTAAGTAACACTTAAAAATTACTGTTTACAAATTGTCCCCATCAAACCCGACAGTGCTACAGGAATTTTGGCAAGAATAATGTGTAGATTCTTAACTTGAAAGTCTTCCAAAGAAAAAGTAGACAACTCTCATAATAGAGGCATGTTAGGCTGTTGAACATTCTCCCTCAGTCTACTTTAAAACATGTAGGGGGTTTATGTGAAGAGAATAAAAAAAAAAATATATAATAATAATAATAATAATTTTTATAGAGATTGTATAAGGTTGTACAGTCAATTTTTTATTTTAGAATTCTGGTAAGAGACCTAAAGCGAACACTTCACTTCCCCATCCACCCAGCCAATGTGTGCCATTACATACTATTCATATACTTCAACCTTCCAAACTGCCAGGTTCTGAAATCTTCCCAGTGAACAGTTGAAAGGATTGGCCTATCTGAAAGGATCAGCATTTATCATTTTACACACAAGTCACATTCCTCATAAAAAGGCGAGGGCATTGCACTCAGCTCTCCTAGCCGAAGCTGCACTTGTCCTCCATACAATAAGCCCCGTAAATGTTTCCTGGCAGAAAAATTGGGGATGCCAATGCTGACCTCCCTCTGAAAATGCAAGTTTCCTATCTATTGTGCTGTCCCACCGGCTTTATAACCAAGTCACTGACCCAAAACGAGCAAGCAAGTTAGAAAATTTAATTCAATTTAGAACTCCTTACCAGTATACTTGTTCTGGGCTAGTGACTCAAAGTATTAGGACCAATATTTGCAGAATAAGTCAAAACATTGCAGACTAGACTACTACGTTGTTTTTACCAGAAAAGGTTTCCTTTAATAGTATACCATACCCAGGAGGCAAAAGGAAAAAGATTCTGCACTATTTCTCTTTATTTACAGCAGAAAAAAAGCAGCGGAGGGTCAGACGAACAGAGAAAATCTCATTTCATCACAAAAGGATGTCAAAATGGTTCAGAGAGACCATGCCTCACTTGTAAGCAGTGTTTAAAGTCACTCCGGTGTAAATATATAGCACAACATGCAAGCATTAGTCATTCTTCAGCAAGCCTTATCGCACTGCATGTAACCGTTTATTAATATGACAAGAGGCTACGGCACTGCTTGCTACAGGAATGTAAAAACCCGCTAGATGCTGGAAGAAAACCAAACCATACTCACTGTAATAAGTGTAGCTATCATTTGTCATTTAGGTAACCTTATAGCCCATGGCCGAACAAAAACGAAGCCCCATCCCATTGCTAGCTCCCACCCCCTCTCACCCATTCAACCATAATTCCTTTTTTCTTCTATACCGTGTAAACTACACTCACCGGCCACTTTATTATTAGGTACACCTTGCTAGTACTGGGTTGGACCCCCTTTTGCCTTCAGAACACCCTTAATTCTTTGTGGCACATATTCTACAAGGTGTTGGAAACATTCCTCAGAGATTTTGGTCCATAATAACATGATAGCATCACATAGTTGCTGCAGATTTGTTAGCCGCACATTCATGATGCGAATCACACAGCCATTAATGTTTAGACATTAATGGCTGTGTGTTGAGTTATTTTGAGGGGACAGCAAATTTACACTGTTATACAAGCTGTACACTCACTACTTTACATTGTAGCAAAGTGTCATTTCTTCAGTGTTGTCACATGAAAAGATAGAATAAAAAGTATACAAAAATGTGAGAGGTGTACTCACTTTAGTAAGATACTGTAACAATGCATTCTTTTCACTAACAAACAAACAATCTAGGGAGGCATTCTTTTCACTGATCACCAGTGTAAACAGGGTTGCCAACCTCCCCCAGCATTTTTTACGGACAAAACATGGAAAATATACTGGCGGGGCACATTTTTACTGGCAACCTGAGAAATTACAGAACTCCTATTGAAAACTAATACAGTGAATATTTAAACAGTATAAACATGATATGCAAAAACTGACAATACCTATAACAAAGTAATTTGCTTGATTTAAACTTAAAAAGTCAACACCGCATGAAATTATCAGCCCCCGATATTCAGTGGAAGTTGTAAAAAAAAAAAAAAAAAAAAAAAATCACAGATTTTTACAAACGGTCAGTAAATTTACTGGCGGTTGGCAACCCTGGGTGTAAGGGTCATTCTTCCCACTGACCACTAGCGCAATAGAGCCCTTCTCCCAGTGGCCACCAATGTGATGTGGCTCTTGTATCTTAAAGTTGTAGATATAATTATTTTTAGCAGGGGTTCCTGGAGACCTAAAAATATCCTCAAACGTTGGTCATTTGTGAAAAGAATGAGAAAGGCTATCCTATAAAAAAAGGATAAAAGGGGACTTGCAATATTTTAGCATACAGTGTTAAAAAAAAAAAAAAAAAAAGAAAAGAGAAAAATGGCAAGAAGCGATGGACATTGCCATTGATAAAAAGAAAAGCACGAAAAAAAAAAAAAAAAAATGAATAAATAGAGAAGAGGACACTGGTGCTATGACTGCTGCCTCAGATTTCCCGTTTCAGGGTTATACCGTTTCTCTTTTTTTTCCAATACTTTATTTTAAAACCGCACACGGTAATTACAAAAACCATAGTTGTGGCAGTGCTAAACTGGAACACATTCAAGAAAAGTTTGACACAGTGCAATCAAATGTATGTACAAACCAAGGAGAAAGAAAAAGAAAAAGAAAAGAAAAAAGAATGGGGTGGATTAAGAGACAAAAAAAGGGGCCAGTCACTCTGCCAATGCTCCGGGCCCAGAGTCATATCAGTATAAAAGTATTCAGGTAATAGGATTTACTTCAACAGCTCCGTGTACTCCTAATGCCGCGTACACGTGACCGGACTTTCCCGCAGAAAAGGTCAGACCGAACTAATCCGTCGGACATTCCAATCGTGTGTGGGCTTCATCGGACCTTTTCGGTCGAAAAATCGGACGCACCTTAGAAATATAACATGTTTCAAATCTTAACGACGGACTCGATTCCTATGGAAAAATACGTTCATCTGTATGCTAGTCCGAAGGACCGAAAACGACGCAAGGGCAGCTATTGGCTACTGACTATTGAACTTCCTTTTCTAGTCCGGTCGTAGGTCATCACGTTCGAAGCGATCAGACTTTGGCGGGATCGTGTGTAGGCAAGTCAGTTTCGTCAGAACTCCGTTGAAAAGTCCTTCGGAGTTCAGTCCGACGAGAAGTCCGCTCTTGTGTACGCGGCATTAGAGTAAACAAATTTGTGCCGGTAGAGCCATTTAAGACATTTCTCCCAAAGACTTTTTTCCGTGGTCACTAGGTCCTCCCTTTAATCGATTTCAGACACTTTTTTCAACCAGACGGCTATAGACCGAGACTGTGTGCTTCCAAAAAAAAGGGAGATGCAGCTCTTCACCGCTGTAAGCGGGAGAGGTAGAATATATCTGTTGCAAGATGGCACAATTGTCATTCAAAGTGCGACAGCACTGAAAACTGAAAATTGGCCTGGGCAGAAAGGGGGTGAAAATATACCCTGTATTGAAGTGGTTAAAAAGAACCCCTTACTGAACTCTGAAGCTGCAGACACCATGCAACCATTCATCCTTGCATTCACAAGGAATTTAGTGATGTTATCCAAATTAGTACTCCGAATTCAGCTTCCTCCCTTCCTGTACACCTGCTATTAGTTTATATTATAGGTTCAAATCTCTGCTGGACGGGGGAATGAATTGAGCTGTTGAAAATTAAAGTGAAAGTGTATTTGCTGTAAACAGAGGATGGATTACACCACAGTGCCCGCAACTACAGAGATAAATGAAGGCTTGTTTTAAAGTTTATGTACTGCTTTTTTAGTATTGTAAGTAAAATATTTAAAATGCCCATAGCCTAGCCACAGTTTTACTTTAACCTGAGCAGATGATGAAAAAAAAAAAAAAATTAAAATGAGATTTACCTTAGACAGAACACACGACACGCAACCAGAAAGATGCGGGAAAAAAAAAGGAAGAAGGGGCAGAGTTACTAGACTGCCTACAAGCATAATATTTTAAAAATCATTGCCCCCCCCCCCCCCTCTTCACAGTCATTTCATGTGAGAGTGAACTTGTTTATAACGAGTCCCAAGATCTTTGCAAGCCTGCATGGCCCGTGGCTTTGTACATTTCATATGGTTAAGGCAAAACTCTGCAAATCCTAACATTAATCTACAGGAGGGGAGAGACATCTATATAACACCCAAGACTCGGAAAAAAAAAAAAAAAAAATAGCTCAATTCCTACAAATCTTTATTTCCCCTGGCAGTTATGGATGGAAGTCTTTTAAAAAAAAAATGAACGACAAGCCAGAAAATGGTTACAGAGAATTGCATCACCACTTTCCGATACTCAGCGACATCTTACAAGAAGGATGTAGAAACTCTCCAAAGTATAAGAAATGTCATCACGGCTCTGTAAAAAAAAATGTATTCAGGTATATGGAGATTTTCATGGAGTCCTCAAATAACTTTTGCTAAACAGTGTGGACAAAAAGAATCCAAGCATTAGAAAATGGATTTCGAAGCACACGAGAGACATTGTTATAGCACTATCCTTTGGAGAAGGCAAATGCAGCTGCCTATGATAATGCTCCTCACACTACAGATAGAGCAGTAGGGATGTTCACACATTACATTTTAACTCATGGCAGATCAAACAGTCCAGGATTTCAAACGGGCTGTATAGTGCCAATTCAGCAGTCTCCCCAAGAAACTCATAAATATCAGCATTCTGACTTCCATACAGGAGCCCAAGGGAGAACAGTCTGTCTGCTTCTAATTGCTGAATTTCCAGCAGAAGAAAATCTCATTCTTCAATATAGTAATTTAAAACACGCTCATGTTCAGATTCCATTTTAGCAGAGCAAAAACACTGTTTACCAACAGCTATTTCCAGAAAGATTAAGGACATACATACACAAATTGCATCTAAAAACTGCACACGAGACATACTGACAGTGCAAGTTCACCCTTTCTGTGGAAAAAACAAAAATAAAATAAACACCATTTAGGGATTATCTGCACCAAAACATATGCATTACCACGGGGCTGAATTCACAAAGCTAACACCAGGATAAGAATCCCTACTTTAAAAAAGTGACAGTTATTTTTCAGTCAGTTGTGTTCGAGCAGTTCCCCATTCACACCTGAGCATTTCATAGCTTGAAGCGCAAAGCTCCAAAATGTTCTAAATCAAACTCTCGTGCCTTTAACCCTTTTGCCACCAGGTTCGTATGTCAGCCTGTCAGGGGGGGGGGTAATACACACAACCGGGGGGGGGCTGCACCCACCGGGATTGTGTGTGAAACCAGGCAGCTCCGCTGCCGCCCGATTACTCTGACACCCCTGGTACCTGCGCCACCCCCCGCTGCCGCCATGTGATAGGAAAAAATAAGTAAAAAAGCAAAAAATAAAGTTACGCCCAAGCACATAAAATCCCCCCTCAAAAACAAAAAATAAATAAATAAAAGTTGAGGCCACCCCCACAAACGTAAATGCATGCTTTGGGGCGCCTACGCGTGAAAACGTTGATTGCGGTACACATGTTACATATCGCCGCGCATGCCGGAGTGAGAGCAATGTTTCTAAAACCGGACCTCCTCCGTAACACTAATCTGATACCTATAGGAGGCTTTTGAAGTGTCGCCTATAGAAATGAGAGGGTACTGAAGTTTGATGCCATTTCATGGGCGCACAAAAATTTAAAAAAAGGTATGGCATGTTGGGTATCTATTTACTCGACGCAACCTCGTCTTTTATATTTTACCAAAAATGTGGATAATTTATTGCGTTTGTTTGCCCTAAAATTCACATTAGTGTGTTTTTTTACTGAAATTTTGCATTTCCTAGACCTTTACGGTTATTGTGTTACGTAAACAATTGGAACTACCACTATTTTATTCTCTAGGGTGTCTGCTTTCAGAAAATGTATATTTGTGGGTTTTGTGTAATCTTCAGGCCTAAAATGATTTTTTAAACATATGTGCAAAAAAAGGCTCTGGCAGCGAAAGGGTTAAAAAAAACTGTCCCTGTTCATATAAGAGCATTCAAGCACCTGTAGGTAAATACCTGAATCTTGAAAAAGGTACATCATCTACTTTAGAAGCAGTGTGGGGACTTTCTGACCCCATTGAATTGACATGAGCACAAAAAATCCTATATGTAAAGCTCCTGCCCCAAAGAAGCTCCTGTATGGCATGTCACGCTTAGAAAGTTTAAAGGGATAAGGTGTAAAGTCAGAAGTTTTTTTTTAATCTTAGTGTATTCTATGCATTAAAAGATAAAAAAGCTTTCTGTGTGCACCAGCCCCCTAATACTTAACTGAGGTCCCTCACTGTCCACGAATGTTTCAGCCATCTGAGATTCTCCCGCCTGATTGGCTGAGACACCGCAGCGGTGCCATTGGCTCCCGCTGCTGTCAAAGTCAGCTAGCCAATCAGGAGAAAAAGGGGGTGGGGCCAGGTCTAAATGGACACAGGGAGCTGTGGCTAGGCTCAGGTGCCCCCATAGCAAGCCATTTGCTGTGGGAGGTACTGAACAGGAGGGAAGGGCCTGGATCACAGAAGAGGGACCCAAGAAGAAGAGGATCTGGGCTGCTCTATGCAAATACACTGCAACAGAGCAGGCAAGTATAACATTTTTTTTTTCCCTATAAAAATAACAAACGAGAGACTTTAAGCAAGTTCAAAAAAGCCTCAAAATTGCCTACAAAACGCTATGCTGAAAATAGTAAATGTAAAAAAAAAAAAAAAAAAAAAAAAAATGTAAATGGGGCTAAAATATGAAACATGACAGTAACTGAAAATTAAGATCCTTATCCTTGTATAAAGCTTCATGAATTTAACTTAACCTCTTCCCACCAACCTGGCACATATAAATGTGGCCCCTCGGCAGGTGGGCTTTAACACCTGAGAGGTTGCATATATGCATCCCTAAGTAAACACTTTGTGCTGAGGACGCGCTCCAAACACAGTAATGAGCAGGTATCGGAAAGCTCCAGATGCATACTAGCAATCTGGAGCTTCCCGATCATGTGACCTCTGACTGCCAATCACAGCGGTCACATAATCAGAATGCCCCTCTCCTGGCATTTAGATCCTGTTAAAAGGCCAGGAGGTGGTGGAGGAAAAAGGGGCTAGTTGTGTTAGCACATGTTTTAGATGAATAGATATATGACTCCGCACTACTATGGTAAACAAAACTCCCTCAAAACCATATAAAATATAGAAAGCAGCTACCACCTAACAATGCTATCACTACCCTTAATAAGCAATATATAAAAAAAAAAAAATAATGGTGAAGCGCCTTCACCTCAGGAGCAAGTGACAAGTGCAAAAAACATGGATGAGGGAGTTTGGGGTGGAGGAACTGGACTGGCCTGCAGAGTCCTGACCTCAACCGGATAGAACACCTTTGGGGATGAATTAGAGCGGAGACTGCGAGCCAGGCCTTCTCGTCCAACTTCACAAATGTGCTTCTGGAAGAATGGTCAAACATTCCCATAGACATTCTCCTAAACCTTGTGGACAGCCTTCCCAGAAGAGTTGAAGAGGTTATAGCTGCAAAGGCTGAGCCAACTAAATATTGAATCTACGGACCAAGACTGGGATGCCATTAAAGTTCACGTGCGTGTAAAGGCAGGCGTGCCAATACTTCTGGTAATATAGTGTATATATCCAGAACCCCGAATTCTTCCTTAATGAGGTGGAATGTTTTAAAAAGGTATGATTAGAGAAGAGTTGATGGGCATAAGAGAACAATCCAAAAGTACAAAATGAATTATATATAAAAGTGCACTGCCAACTGAATGATTTAAGAAGTGCTGTAAATCAAAACATATGTGACCAATCCAAAAGTCCAATATAAAATTACAAGTGGAAGAAATCAATAAAATAAAAGAAAGTCAATCCACCAAATATTAAAAAGGGGTTGTAAACCCTTGTGTTTTTTCACTTTATTGCATCCACATAGCTGTGTGCACACATCATTCTCCTTTCTCAAATTCTCAGATTGTGTTTGTGCAGATTCTTTAAAAAACACAGTGTCACTTCAAAATAAAAAAATAAAAAATTTAAAGAAAAGGGGAAGCAGTGTGATGTGCGAAAAATCAATACAATGCACTGAAAGTGTCAAATGCGGCATTTCAACCGTGGAGGCCAGTGTGAACTGCTCTGAAGGTAGCATGTATACAATAAAAGGACACGGTCACCTTGACCATGCAGGACAAAGTGACACGGTCTCTGCAAAGCCTCCCATCTCTATATGACAAAATAAGTATTGAACACGTCATTTTTTTTCTAGATAAATGTATTTCTAAAAGGTGCTATTGACATGAAATTTTCACCACGTCGGTAACAACCGATGCAATCCATATATACAAAGAAACCAAAAACAAATAAAGTTCAGAAATTAAGTTATGTGTAATAAAATGGAATGACACAGGGGAAACATTATTGAACACGCTAACTGAAAAGTATTTAATACTCCATACAAAATCCATTGTTGGTAATGACAGCTTCAAGATGCCTCCTTTATGAAGAAACTAGTCGCATACATTGCTCAGGTGTGATTTTGGCCCATTCTTCCACACAGTCTTCAAATCTTGAAGGTTCCATGGGCCTCTTCTATGAACTCTGATCTTTGGTTTTTTCTATAGATCTTCTATTGGATTCAAGTAATGTGATTGGCTGGGCCATTCTAGCAGCTTTAGGTTTCCTTGGCTTTGTGTTTGGGATCATTGTCCTGCGGAGTTGTCCACTCTTGTTTTATCTTCATCATCCTGGTAGATGGCAGCAGATTGTTATCATGTTTGCCAGTACCGTATGCTAAAAACAGCCCCACACCATAGATGTTCCCACCTCCAAACCTCACTGTTGGGATGGTGTTTTGGGGTGATGTGCAGTTCCATTTGACCTCCAATTATGGTGTGTATTATGGCAACCAAAGAGTTAAATTTTGGCCTTATCTGACCAAACTATACTCTCCCAGTATTTCACAGGCTTGTCTAAATATTGTGCAGCAAACTTTAAACAAGCTTCAACAATGGAGTCCTGCATGGTGAGCGTGCCAAAAGGACATGGCAATTGAGTGCATTACTTATTGTTTTCTTTGAAATGATTGTACCTGCTAATTCCAGGTCTTTCTGAAGCTATATACAAGTGGTCCTTGGCTCTTGGACAACTCTTCTGATAATTCTTTTCACTCCTCTGTCAGAAATCTTGCGAGAAGCACCTGGTCGTGGCCGGTTTATGGTAAAATTATGTTTTTTCCACTTCTGGATTATGGACCCAACAGTGCTCACTGGAACATTCAGAAGTTTAGAAATCCCTTTGTAACCAATGCCATCAGTATGTTTAGCAACAATAAGGCTGCAAAGGCCTTGAGAGAGCTCTTTGCTTTTACCCATGAGATGTTTTTTGTTTGAGACCTTGGTAATGAGACACCTTTTTATAAAAGGTGAGGCTGAACTAGTGGATATTAATTTGCACTGACAAGGGGCAGGATTGCTTTCTAATTACTGATAGATTTTAGCTGGTGTCTTGGCTTGCCATGCCTTTTTGTGCCTCCCTTTCTTCATGCGTTCAATACCTTTTCCCTGTGTCATTCAATTTTATTACACATAACTTCATTTCTGAACTTATTACTTTTGGTTTCTTGGTATGTGTGGATTATATTGGTTGTTACTGACATGTGGTGACAATTTCACGTCAATAGCACCTTTATAAATATAATTTACCTAGAAAAATGGTGACGTGTTCAATACTTATTTTACTCACTGTATCTATTGCTAGGTCCACTTTAAAAAGCGGTTGTAAACCCTTACATATACCAACTGAAGTAACTAGCCTCTAGAGATGAAAAAAATCTTCTACATAAGTTGTATCTGTTTATCTTCACTAGCCTCTCCTCTACATTCATTCAAAGTACAGAATTTACACAACATCCTCAGCTCCAGAAGGCAGTGGATGAGGATCTAATATCACACAATGCACAGCACAGAGCCAAGTATAATCTGAGACTTGAGTGGAGGGAAAGGACACAGCCCCCTACACAGCTGAAGCTGTCAATCACCTGCTGGGAGGGGGCAGGGCTGTTTCCTGGGATTACCATAGTCAGAAGTGAGTCATGCAGATAGAGGAATGACAGAAAGATACTTTTTATTATTATTTTATATATATATATATTATATATATATATATATATATATATATATATATATATATATATATATATATATATATATATATATATATATATATATATATATATATATATATATATATATATATATATATATATATATATATATATATATATATATATATATATATATATATATATATATATATATATATATTTAATTTTTTGGAGAGGGGAAGATGGAGATCTTGTGTTTCTGCTAAGAAAACACCGATCTGTCTTCCCCCAGTCAAAGCACCCCACACACAGGTAAACACCTTCCTAGGAGCACATTTAACCCTTTGAATGCCCAATTTTAAACCCTTCCCTGCCAGTGTCATTAGTACAGTGATTTTTTTTTTTTAGCACTGATCACTGTATTGGTGTCACTGGTCCCCAAATAATGTCACTTAGTGTCCGACTTGTCCGCCGCAATGTCGCACTCCCGCTATAAATTGCTGCCATTACTAGTAAAAACAATTTTTTAAAAAATTTAAAGTCCATAAATATATCCCATAGTTTGTAGTCAAGATAACTTTTGCGCAAACCAATCAATATACGCTTATTGGGATTTTTTTGTTTACCAAAAATATGTAGCAGAATACATATTGGCCTAAATTGATGAATAAATTAGTTTTACTTTTTTTTTTTTTTTTTTTTTTAAATCGGTCATGTTTCATAGCATACAGTAAAAAATATTTTTTCTTAAAAATTGTCGCTTTTTTTTTTGTTTATAGCATAAAAAAAGAAAAAAAAAAAAAAAACACACCACACAGGAGGTGATCAAATACCACCAAAAGAAAGCTCTATTTGAAGGAAATAAAAATATAAAATGTTGTTTGTGTACAGTGTTGCATGACTGCGCAACTACTAGTTAAAATAGCGCAGCGCCGAATAGCAAGAAATGGCCTGGTCATGAAGGGGGTAAAATCTTCTTTCCCGTTAATAGAGCAACAATTTGAGAAAAATGATTGTCTTTAGGGTACTGATGGGACTTTTGCATAGCTGGTAGTATAAAGAATATGGAGAAAATGACGGGAACTTTTGTCTTGGGAGATTTTAAAACCAGGAAAAAAATAAAATATGATACAAAATAATTTATTACTGATGCATCAAACAATGCATTGGTTTTACAAAATATGTCTGTCGAAGATTCTACCATCTTGTTTAGGGGAAATTTAGATCCATTTTTGTTTAACCCTATGTACATACAGTCTGACGTCTCCAGCTTTCTAGGTTTGAGCTCAACCCATTCAGACATACAACTGATCAATCATTTCATCCCGCCAAACACAAGAACTCCCATCACATGAAAAGAACCAGCACAGCTCACCCTTCAGCACGGCAGGCACTGCTATTAGCATATAGAGATGATTATGATAATAGACCTGTCTCATTTTATTTATTACACTGAGCACTACAGGTTTAAAAAATGATGGTTTTTATGCTACAAGAATGGGATCAGTTTAGGTCTATACAAGAGATTATATGCAGAAAGTTCTAGAGCACTTCACATGCAAGGTTTTTTTTTGTTTTTTTTTTGTTTTTTTTTAACACCACTGCTTCAAAGAAGTGAGAATTGGCATGTGTACTTTATATTCAGGAACCGATGTTAATTAGAAAATGCAAATGTAAAAGGAAATTAGTTTTGTTTATTAAGACACGGAACTCGTTCGGTACCACTGCTCAAACTTCCTGGAGCAGCATCTCTATTTTCAAGCCCACGCCCTTATTAAATTAAAGTTGAACTCTAGGCACAAAAATCTTTTAAATATAATATTTAAAAAAGTGAAAGAAAAGCCTAACTAATTTTTCAAAATGTTCCCTGCCCCCTCCTTATACCTATTCAGGCTAACCTGTTTAAAAATGGGTTCGTGTTTTTACCTATGTTTAAACACTTAGCGATCGCCCCAAGTACATAACTTTTACACCACATAGTCCAGTGCGTTTTTACTGCATCAAAAATCCATGGAAAGTAGGTTATATGGCTCTCAATGGCATAGAAAATTATTTATTTATATATATATATATATATATATATATATATATATATATATATATATATATATATATATATATATATATATATATATATATATATATATATACACACACATATATATATATTATATATACACACACATATATATATATATATATATATATATATATATATATATATATATATATATATATATATATATATATATATACACACACAGTGCCTTGCAAAAGTATTCGGCCCCCTTGAACTTTTCAACCTTTTGCCACATTTCAGGCTTCAAACATAAAGATATAAAATTTTTATTTTTTGTGAAGAATCACCAACAAGTGGGACACAATTGTGAAGTGGAACGAAATCTATTGGATTGTCGAAACTTTTTTAACTAATAAAAAAATGAAAAGTGGGGCGTGCAAAATAATTCGGCCCCCTTGCGTTAATACTTTGTAGAGCCACCTTTTGCTGCGATTACAGCTGCAAGTCGCTTGGGGTATGTCTCTATCAGTTTTGCACATCGAGAGACTGAAATTCTTGCCCATTCTTCCTTGCAAAACAGCAATGAGGTTGGATGGAGAGCGTTTGTGAACAGCAGATTTCAGCTCTTTCCACAGATTCTCGATTGGATTCAGGTCTGGACTTTGACTTGGCCATTCTAACACCTGGATACGTTTATTTGTGAACCATTCCTTTGTGGATTTTGCCGTATGTTTTGGATCATCGTCTTGTTGGAAGATAAATCTCCGTCCCAGTTTCAGGTCTTTTGCAGACTCCAACAGGTTTTCATCCAGAATGGTCCTGTATTTGGCTGCATCCATCTTCCCCTCAATTTTAACCATCTTCCCTGTCCCTGCTGAAGAAAAGCAGGCCCAAACCATGATGCTGCCACCACCATGTTTGACAGTGGGGATGGTGTGTTGAGTGTGATGAGCTGTGTTGCTTTTACGCCAAACATATCATTTTTCATTGTGGCCAAAAAGTTCGATTTTGGTTTCATCGGACCAGAGCACCTTCTTCCACATGTTTGGTGTGTCTCCCAGGTGGCTTGTGGCAAACTTTAGACGAGACTTTTTATGGATATCTTTGAGAAATGGCTTTCTTCTTGCCACTCTTCCATAAAGGCCAGATTTGTGCAGTGTACGACTGATTGTTGTCCTATGGACAGACTCTCCCACCTCAGCTGTAGTTCTCTGCAGTTCATCCAGAGTGATCATGGGCCTCTTGGCTGCATCTCTGATCAGTCTTCTCCTTGTCTGAGCTGAAAGTTTAGAGGGACAGCCAGGTCTTGGTAGATTTGCAGTGGTCTGATACTCCTTCCATTTCAAAATGATCGCTTGCACAGTGCTCCTTGGGATGTTTAAAGCTTAAGAAATCTTTTTGCATCCAAATCCGGCTTTAAACTTCTCCACAACAGTATTACGGACCTGCCTGGTGTGTTCCTTGGTCTTCATGATGCTCTCCGCGCTTTTAACAGAACCCTGAGACTATCACAGAGCAGGTGCATTTATACAGAGACTTGATTACACACAGGTGGATTCTATTTATCACCATCAGTCATTTAGGACAACATTGGATCATTCAGAGATCCTCGCTGAACTTCTGGAGTGAGTTTGCTGCACTGAAAGTAAAGGGGCCGAATAATTTTGCACGCACCACTTTTCAGTTTTTTATTTGCTAAAAAAGTTTAAAATATCCAATAGATTTCGTTCCACTTTACAATTGTGTCCCACTTGTTGGTGATTCTTCACAAAAAATTAAAATTTTATATCTTTATGTTTGAAGCCTGAAATGTGGCAAAAGGTTGAAAAGTTCAAGGGGGCCGAATACTTTTGCAAGGCACTGTATATATACACCCCTCGCATATTTTATTATATCTTTTCATGTGACAACACTGAAGAAATGAGACTTTGCTACAATGTCCAGTGACCAGTATGAGAGAGTGAGAGCGATAACACCGAATTTAACACACCTGCTCCCCATTCACACCGGAGACCTTGTAACACTAACGAGTCACATGACATCGGGGAGGGAAAATGGCTAATTGGGCCCAATTTGGACATTTTCAAATAGGGGTGTACTCACTTTTGTTGCCAACGGTTTAGACATTAATGGCTGTGTGTTGAGTTATTTTGATGGGACAGCAAATTTACACTGTTATACAAGCTGTACAATCACTACTTTACATTGTAGCAAAGTGTCATTTCTTCAGTGTTGTCGCACACACACACACACACTTCCGGGTCTGGGGTGTTCGCAGGGTTTCAGCGACTTGTTGCGATTGGAAACAGTGGGAGAAAGTCAGCGGGTCCGGCAGACTTAATGTCTGCTAGGACCCGCTGATCGTTCGGGACACAAGCAGAACAGCAGTCTGCCTATGTAAACAAGGCAGATTATCGTTATGTTAGCGGGGAAGACTTTGATCCTGTGTTTCTGCAAAGCAGGGACACAGATCTTTGCCTTCCCCTAGTTAAAGCACCTCCCCCACAGTGAGTAAGCACAACCTAACCCATTTAACCCTTTTATTGCCCCCAATGTTAACCCCCTTCCCTGCCAATGTCATTAGTACAGTGACAGTGCACATTTTTTACCACTAATCAATGTATTAGTGTCACTGGTTCTCAAAAAGTGTCAATTAGTGTCCGTTTTGCCCGGCGCAATATTGCAGTACTACAATAAGTCGCTGATCGCTGCCATTACTAGTAAAAATGAATAAAAATCTCATAGTTTGTAGACGCTATAACTTTTGCGCAAACCAAAATCAATAAAACGCTTATTGGGATTTTTTTTTTTTTTTTTTTACCAAAAACGATGTAGCAGAATATATATTGGCCTAAATTGATGAAGAAATTAGATTTTTTTTACATTTAATTGGATAGGTTTTATAGCAGAAAGTCAAAAATAGTTTGTTCTTTTCAAAATTGTAGGTATTTTTTCTGTTTATAGCGCAAAAAAAAAAAAAAAAAAAACAAAAAAAAAAAAAAAACAAAAAAAAAAAAAAAAAACCGCAGAGGTGATCAAATACCACCAAAAGTAAGCTCTATTTGTGGGGAAAAGAAAGAACAATTATATTTGGGTACAGTGTCGCATGATTGCCAGTTAAAGTAACGCAGTGCCGTATCGCAAAAAATGGCCTGGTCATGAAGGGGGTAAAACCTCCCAGAGCTGAAGTGGTTAATCTGTTCCCGTCCAGTCATGTGATCCTGCGGCTCCGGCTCCCCTGTGTCAGTGAGCAGCTGCTGCAGGAGAGAGCTCTGGCAATAGATGGGCCAAGAAAGTCTATGGGTGATGGCAAAGATCCAGGAATTAGAAGAGGGATGTATTAAGGAACCCTACCCAACTCTACAGTCAGGGTAAGGCCCTGGGGTTGCAGCACATGCTAACTGGAAGGATGTGAGCATGTGCAAACATATAGCCAACTGTTCAAAGACGGGGATACAGACTAATCCCACATGCAATGGGTGACACAGACTGCAATACAAACTTAACTGGGCATACATTTTTCTACTTTCAATTTAAAAACTAAGTAACAAATGTCTGGCAGGGATCAGTCCCTGTGGCATCCTCTAACCTTGTGACTTGATACAAAATAATATTTAGGTCTGATCACTGAAGGAGAACAGACTGGGAAAATGCTTCCTCCTGCGAGCAACAGGCTGACGACATGTCAGCTTAGGCACTTGACTGCAGCTCAAGGCGAGGCAGTGATGTCACGATCTCCGACTCGTCTAATCAGAGAGCAGCTTGCATTCATTGAGAAAAATACAAGGCATTCCGTGAATAGTGCCTGTGCCAATCGAGTGACCCTCACTGGTAACACAGAAGGGCAGCCGCTTAGCACAGAACCCTAGAAGACAGCGGCTATCACTGAAGTACTGATGAATACTGCAGCTGTTCTCGGCTTCACCAGGTATCCCACAGGTATGGAGTGTGCATACCAGGGGTGCTTGGTGCTTTTTTTTGGGGGGGGGGGGTGGGGGGGGACAAACAACCACCCATTCCACCAGAGAAGAAAAACCCACCCACTGTGCTGTATGCCGGTCAGTCCGGCACTCACCCCACTGTGGCGGGTGGCAGGCAGCATTGTACAGCTCCTCCCCTCTTTCTAGGCGTTCAATAGGATCACCTGTCCTTTCAGCCAATCGGGTGACCGGTGTCAAATCCCGCTTCACGATTGGCCGGGAGGATTCGATGTTGTAACACACTTGGGTTTGGAGCGCACTCTGTGACCCGAGCCTCTGGCTCTAATCGGTGCTTCAAAAAAAAACAGCCCCTCCACAGAAAGCCATGTGTCAGTGTCCTGAAAGGGGCCGGACGCATGGATAGGGGAGGTGGAGATGGACAGGGGAGGAGCGGCACCCGTGTGCCCTTAATGGACGGGCTGCCCCTGGTGCATACTTACATTGATGACTGTGCACAAAAAATCCACACCTGGATTTCAGTTTTAAGAAGACAAAACTTGGAATAAACTAACTCCTGATTATACTTGTATTTCCTATGAAGAGAAAGCAAAGAAAATGTTTAGCCATTGCTTATCGTCTGCATCTCTACGTTCAGGGTAGGGCTAGGGGAAAAAAAAAAAAAAGCGATCTAAATCTTGAATCGAGTTGAGAGGTCAAATCAATTCAAAATTTAAGCAAATTGATTTTTTTTTTTTTCACCGCGCTGGGCCTGAGGAGCTGCGGACAGGAGTTTTTAGGCAAGGCCGCGGCTTCGGCCTAGTCCGCGGCGTCCGGCCTAGCGAGACCGGACGCAGCAGCCTCGCCTAAAAACTCCTGTCCACAGCTCCTCAGGACCGGCGCAGTGTGAAAAAAAATAAAAAATAAAAAAAAACACACACACACACACACACACACACACCTCGATAAGAATCGTGAATTGAGTTTTCAGAAAATCTCCCAGCCCTAGTTCAAGGCTAAAACATGTAAAATAATAAGTCCAGTTCTCCAACTTTTTCTTCACCCTAAGAAAATAACTAATGCAAAGCTGGTGCCCTCAAAATAAGATCAGATACGCTAAAACACCTTTTCTGCCCCCCCCTTCAATACCAGCTTAACTCCTTCCACTTTCTCAGATAGCAAAAATTTCGGCACTGCAGACAAAAAAAAAAAAAAAAAATTAAATATTTCCATTTAAAACATGAGGCGACACTTCCACCGTTTTATGTCAATGGAAAACTTACTACCACAGTGAGCACCTCTCACCCACATCTCTCTGAAATTTGTAGGTTTCCACTGCAGACCTCCTTGCAGGTTGCTGGCTTTAATACGGATTCATAGGTTTCTACAACTTCTGGGTACTTGACCCCAACAAGTATCCCAATCAGAAAAGTCACATAAAATATAATTGATGCATTACTCAGCCCGTGGGGTACATACAACTTCCTGTTTCTCCAAGTAGCTTGAAAAGAAAGAAAGAATGCCGGTGTTCTGCCGAGAAAGTTCCCCTCGGCGGATAAGGACCCCCTTTCTACTGCGCAGGCGCAGCGCTTGCGCAGTAGGAGCCGGCGGAAATAGCCGAAGCCGAAAAGAATACAAATCAGCTGTACACGGCGCCTGTAAGAGGGCCCCTCGTGGGCTTGCTTTGCTCGCCTCGCTCGCCACTTTTTTATTCCCCCTCTAGGTCCACTTGGATGATGGGGCTTGAACCTGGACCTAAGGCGCAGGCGCCGTGTACAGCTGATTGAAGTTTCTCAGCTTCGGCTATTTTCGGCGGCTCCTAGTCGTTCGTACTGCGCAAGCGCTGCGCCTGTGCAGTACAGGGGGGTCCCTATCTGCCGGGGGAACTTTCTCGTCAAGACACCGGCATGAGGAAGACCCATCTAAATCAGGAGTCTCCAAACTTTCTAAACAAAGGGCCAGTTTATTCTTCTCCAGACCTTAGGGGGGCTGGACTGTGGCCATCAGAAGTGGAAATTTTCTTGGAATCAGTGAGAGTAAATGTCAAGCAGGTGACAAGGTGCGCAGAGTAGTTCTGTTGGCACACATTGCTAAAACGTGTAATATCCCTGCTTGTTTTCTCTCTCTCGATATCAAAAAAGACTCCGATTCTATTTCCTGGCAATACCTACACTATATATTACAGAAATGGGGATTTTGTCCTAATTTCATAAATTGGATTCTTGGATTTACAATAAACCAAAAGTATATGTCAAATATGCAGGGTACAAGTTCAATTTTTTTAACATAGAAAGAGGCACAAGACAAGGATGTCCACTCTCCCCTTTACTTTTTGCCTTACTTATAGAACCACTTGCACAAAAAATTAGAACTGACCCTACCATAACTTGAATTGAAATAGGGGGGTTATCAACATAACCTTTGTCTATTTGCTGACGATATCCTCCCATTTCTCTCATCACCACAAGTGACGGGCCCTAATCTCATTCCAATTCTTAACAAATTTTGCTGCAATATCAGGCTTATACATTAACCCTAAAAAGTGCTTAGCACTAAATATATCCCTTTCAAATTTTGAATTATCATCTGCAAAAATTGGACTCCCCTTTCAATGAACTGACAAATCAATTCCATACCTTGGGATACAACTTACATCTCCACTATCAGATTTATTTTCTGCCAACTACCCACAGACATTGAAATACCTATCCAATATGATGAATTCATGGTCTCATCTCCCAATCTCATGGCTTGGAAGAATAAATGCCATTAAAATGACATTATTACCTAAGCTTTTATATTTGTTCAGAGTATTGCCAATTCCAATTCCAGCATATTTCCTAAGAATTATACAAAGTAAAGTAATGTCATTTATTTGGGGATCTTCCAAACCAAGAATACAGCAAAATACTCTTTATCTTCCTAAAACAAAAAGGAGGTTTAGGATGTCCTAATTTTGCATACTACTACTACTACAGAGCAGCTCATATAGCAAGTATTACTAAGTATCATGCACAACATGAAACACCGCTTTGGGTAAAGCGGCTGAATGTGAGCCTATTTCAATCTCTAATTTACTTTGGATGTCTTCAAAGGACCGTAAAGGGTTACGAAACCTTATCACCAAACACTTCATTTCCCTCTGGGATAAATTTAAAACTAAAAATCAATTACAATCCTTGCATAACCCTTTGCTCTCCTTTTATAAAAATCCTGCATTTTACCCTGCATGGGTATATCCAAAATCCTTCAAGGAATGGATATCTCGAGATGTAATATACATGCACAAATTTGTAGATTCATCATCATTTATCCCTTTTCCAACTTTAAGCAAAACATACAATATACCACAATCGGAGTTGTTTAGATACCTCCAAATTAAAAACTTTTTCTAACTACTGTGAACCCACTAACCCAACTGACCCCTTTTGAAACAATTTGTAGGAACAATCCACATTCTACAGGTATAATTTCCATTTTATATTCACACTCATTGGTTCAAACCAATACAAATGAACCACAATACATCGAGAAATGGGAAAAAGACTTGAATCGTAAATTAGATGATACTGAATGGAACCAAATATGGATTACAACAAAAGCAGCATCCTCTAACATATTAGCAATTGAGACGAGTTATAAAGGTGTTAATGAGATGGTACCTTGTACCAGCCAGGATAGCAAAATATGTACCGAATTATTCTGCACAAATGTTTTAGGGAATGCTCTGAATTGGCAACGTTTTTTCATATTTGGTGGTTGTGTCCAAAAGCACAAATATTTTGGAAGGAAGTTTTTAAAATTGCTTCCAAATTGTTCAATAGAAAAATTCCTTTTGATCCTGCAATAGCGTTAATAAATTTAAAACCTGGAAATATAACGCATGCACAATTCAAATTGTTAGTGCAACTCTTCACAGCAGCTAAACAAACATTAGCAAAAGCTTGGAAATCCTCTAACTTGATCATAAATGAAATGTTAGTTAAAATGAACACCACAAAGTCCCATGCCAAAATGATAGCTATTGAAACGGACACCATCCCTAAATTTGAGAAAACGTGGCAAACCTGCATTGACTATACTATACCACAAACCTTTGACAACCAAGTACTATTGCAATGGTAGCTTGAATGTAGAATTATATAACATATATTACATTATAATAAAGGTTCATGGCCTCACTTTGCGGACTTTTCCTTACTTCCTTCTCTATTCCCTCTTTCTCCCTTTTCCTGTATTTTTCTTATGATTTAACCACTTCAATACCCGCCTATAGGAAAATGACATCCTCCTCTTTGTGGGGTGATATCTGAATGATGCTTGCAGCTAGATGCATCATTCAGATATCATTCTTTTCAGCTGCCGATTCTGTGCACGATAAGAACGATCATAGCGGCAGTTCCGCCGCTTGATCGTTCTTATAGGCGACGGGAGGGGACGTCCCCCCCCTCCCGCCGCCATCCGGTGCTTCTCCGGGCTCTCCCGTGCCATCGGGGACCCGGAGAATGAATCGGCCGGCGCCGGATGTTGACGATAGAGATGACTGGTGACCAGATGGTCACCAGTCATCTCTATGACCGTGGGAGGCCCGGGCGCGTCGTTATGACGTCACGCCCGGGTACCCGGAACTAACCGAAGCCGCGATCGCGGCTGTCAGCATGAGATCGGTAAATTTTTTTTTTCCGATCTCATGCTTTCCAGCCTAGAGGAGAGATGTGGGGTCTTATTGACCCCACATCTCTCCATAAAGAGGACCTGTCACATAGATTCCTATTACAAGGGATGTTTACATTCCTTGTAATAGGAATAAAAGTAATTAAAAAAAAAAAAAGTGTTAAAAAAAGTGTAAAAATAAAAAAAATGAAGTAAAAAAAAAAATTAAATAATAAAATTTTTTTTTTAAAACGCCCCTGTCCCCGATAGCTCGCGATCAGAAGCGAACGCACACGTAAGTCCCGCCCACATATGTAAACGCCGCTCAAACCACACATGTGAGGTATCGCCGCGTGCGTTAGGGCGTGTGCAACAATTCTAGCACTAGACCTCCTCTGTAACTCTAAACTGGTAACCTGTAAAAAATTTTAAAGCGTCGCCTATGGAGATTTTTAAGTAATGAAGTTTGGCGCCATTCCGTGATTGTGCGCAATTTTAAAGCGTGACATGTTAGGTATCCATTTACTCGGCGTAACATCGTCTTTCACATTATACAAAAAAATTGTGCAAACTTTACTGTTTTGTTATTTTTTAATTCATGAAACCGTTTTTTTTCCAAAAAAAAGGCGTTTGAAAATTTTTTGCGCAAATACCGTGTGAGATAAAAAGTTGCAATGACCGCCATTTTATTCCCTAGGGTGTCTGCTAAAAAAACATATATAATGTTTGGGGGTTCTGAGTAATTTTCTAGCAAAAAAATAATGATTTTTACATGAAGTAGAGAAATGCCAGAATAGGCCCGGTATTGAAGCGGTTAAATTATGATTTTGAAGCTCTCAGTTTTTCCTACTTAATAGTCCTTCTGTACTGTCAAAATTCAGATAATGTAGGTTGCTTTTATTTAATACACAGATCCTTGAACCGTATTAATCCATTATCATCAAGGTCTTTATTTTGTTCGACATTGTTTTATTATTTTTTAGGATAAAATATACTTGAGCTTTTTTTTTACGATTGTATTATTATTACATTATGTAATTTGTGCATTGTTACTACTTTACTGAACTTTAAAAATAAAATATTTTGACAACGAATCATTGAGAGTAAACATCGCCACATTTAGTATTAGGGGGGAGGAATAATGCCCCATCATTGGCATCATAAGGAAGAATAATGCCCCATTATTGGTGTCAGTGGGAGAAATAGTGCCTTATTGTTGGTGTCAGTAATAGTGTCTGGTATCAGTTGGAGGAATAGTGCCGCAATGGCCGGAATACAGGCAAGCAAAGGGCCACATCTGGCCCTCAGGCCACAGTTTGGAGACCACTGGTCTACATCAGACTTTTCCTATTCACAGCAGACAACAAACCAGGACATGGGATCTAGCCTTGTCCACCTTATCAAAACCTTCCAACTAAACTGCTCAAAGGGTTCATGCACACTGCATCTCAAAGAAGCTGCTCCTACAGACTTTTGAGGGGTTTTTTTTAGCTCTTATTTTTTTTCTGCCTGGAAACTCCCCTCCATTTTAGTCAATGTGTCCTCTTACAGGCAGAACCACCCCACCACCCTCGCGTTTTTTAGATGAGCTTTCAAGCAGAAAAGATGCCCAAGTGCCCAAAAACACACAAGAGTATGAAAAAGCTCAAAAGAAGCTAGAAAACACACACACACACACACACACACACACACACACAAAGAAAAAAAATTGTAGAAATGAGCGTAGAGGAGGGTTTTTAAAAAAAAAAAAAAAAAAAAAAACACCCCAAACAACACACCACATGCTTTAAGCTGGAAAAAAAACTCAAATGCCTGTAAAAGCAGTTTTTTTTTTTTAAGCTGCAGTGTGCATCAGCCCAAACGCATACTCTGCCAGATGCAAAAAAAGACAAACAAAACAAAACACACTTTCATTTTTTTTTTGCAGTATGGGAGCACTTCTATTTTTCCTAAAAGGTGGAACTCCAGGAATTCAGCCACTTTGTACATTGTGCTGGATTACTAGAGGAGTGTGGGCATTGCAGGCAGACTGTGAATAGTTAATCATACCTGTTGGGAAATACAGTTAGATAGATATATTATATATTTGGACACAGGCACAATTTTTATACTTCTAGCTCTGTATGCACCAGAATGAAATGAAAACGAAACAAACCAAATGAATTTGAATTGCAGACTTTCAGCTTTAGTTCAAGGGGTTGAACACAAATATCAAAAGTACACATTTTAGGAACTGCATCCATTTTTATACACAGGCCCCCCCCCCCCCCACCCCCATTTTCGGGGGCTCAAATGTAATTGGACAAATAAATATAATCATAAATCAAATGCTATTTAATATTTTGTTGAATCCTTTACTGGCAATGACTGCCTGAAGTCTGGAACCCATGGACATTGCCAAAGACTGGATTTCCTCCTTTCCGATGCTTTGCCAGGCTCTGACTGCAGTTGTCTTCCATTGTTCTGTTTTTGGGTCTGGCTTTAGTTTTGCTTTCAGCAAGTGGAATGCATGCTCAATTGGGTTGAGATCTGGTGATTGACTCTTGACTTTGCAGAATATTCCACTTCTTGGGTTGCTTTTGCATCATTGTCCATTTGTACTGTGAAGCGCCGTCCAATCAACTTTGCTGCATTTGGCTGAATCTGGGCTGACAGCACATTTCTAAACACTGCAGAAATCATCCGGCTGTTTGTCTCATCATCAATAAACACCAATGATCCAGTGACACTGAAAGCCATGCATGCCAATGCCATCACACTGCAAGCTCCACATGTGACCACAGATGATGTTGAGTGCTTTGGATCATGAGCTGTTCCAAGCCTTCTCCACACTTTTTTCTTCCCATCATTCTGGTACCGATTAATCTTAGTGTCATCTGTCCAAAGAATGCTTTTCCAGAACTGGTCTGGCTCTTTTAGATGTTTTTTGGCAAAGTGTAATCTGGCTTTTCTATTCTTCAGGCTTATGAATGGTTTGCACCTTGTGGTGAACCCTCTGTATTTGCCCTCGTGAAATCTTCTCTTGATTGTAGACTTTGACAATGATACAGCCACCTCCTGGAGAGTGTCCTTCACTTGTCTGGATGTTATGAGTGGGTTTTTCTTTACCATACAGAGCATCCTGCGATCATCCACCACTGTTGTCTTCTGTGGACGTCCAGGCCTTTTTATGTTACTGAGCTCACCAGTGCGTTCTTCTTTCCTCAGGATGTACCAAACTGTTGATTTGGCCAATCCCAACGTTGCTATCTCTCTGATAGATTTGTTTCATTTTTGAAGCCTTACAATGGCATGTTTCACTTGCATTGACAGCTCCTTTGAATGTATGATGTAGGTTCACAGCAATAGATTCCAAATGCAAATACCACACTTAGAATCAACTCCAGACCTTTTACATGCTTAATTGATGAAGAAACGATGAAGGAGTAGCCCACACCTGGCCATGAAACATCTTTTGATTCAATTGTACAATTACTTTTGGTCCCTTGAAAAAGAGGGGGTGGCTATTCCTAAGAGTAATTCCTAAACACTTCCTCCAATTTGGATGTACATACCCTTAAATTAAACCAGAGGGTGTGCACTTTCAGCCCATATCCATTATAGAACTATAGCTTGAATATGTTTTGGTAAATACCTGGAAAAAAAAAAAAAAACTAAAATAGTGCCTGAGTCCAATTATATATGGACCTAGTGCCACGTACACACAACCAGACTTTACGGCATACTTGGTCCGGCGGACCGGAGTCCGTCAGACAATTAGATCGTGTGTGGGCTCCAGAGGACTTTTTTCCCCAAAAGTTCGACGGACCTAGAAATGAAACATGTTTCAAATCTTTCCGACGGACTCGAGTCCGGTCGAACGGTCCGCTCGTCTGTATGCTAGTCCGACGGACAAAAACCGACGCTAGGGCAGCTATTGGCTACTGGCTATGAACTTCCTTGTTTTAGTCCGGTCGTACGTCATCACGTACGAATCCGTTGGACTTTGGTGGATCCTGTGTAGGCAAGTCTGTTAATTCGGAAAGTCCGTCGTAAAGTCCGTCGAAAAATCCGCCGGACAAAGTCTGACGTAAAGTCCGCTCGTGTGTACGCGGCATAGCTGTATATTACATTGGCCACTCAGGGGCTTGGACATTACACATTTTAAGGATCAAATTATTTTCTTTAGAATAATTTTAATACAATTATAAAATAAAATGACTTTTTTTTTTTATTTAAAAATGTGGTCTTAAAAAAGGTATGTGGCACCTTAAAAGTCTCATTCTCTTTGGCGACTCCAAAGCCAAAGTGCCTACAGCTTATGCCAGTATGATATCAGCAGCTTATTACCCTTCTAAACGCTATGCAATTATTATAATAAAATGTTTTCTTACTGTAGTTAATGGCTTGTTATGTGGCGCTCACTTCCTAGCTTCCACCATGGCTTTCTCCACTTTCTCAGGTCCCCGATTGACCCATGTGAAGCACGCATGCTTTGTGAATCCTACAATTCCCATGTTCCCTTTTAGCTAGTAATGATGACATCATACAAGGAGGTCTTATCTCTATGGACATTGCCGCTGCTGTGAAACTCTGGGCAATTGTGACGATACAAGCTTAGATTTTATTATCGAATGGATGTGCAATTTTATCAAAACTGCTGGATCCAAAACCAATCAAATAGACAATACTTCCCTTCTGATTTATTCTCAGTTTAGACTGGATTTGATTAGCCAGTGTGGAAAACTGTCAATCATTTTGCAACAAAGGGCAGCACTAAGCTTGTTTGGTAATAAAATTGATTGATCAGATTATGAGGTTGCATGGTGGAAACTGAGATACAGTTAATAACTTTATGATCATAATCTGTGGCTCAATGTTTGAAATGAGTACCAGAGCTGCATTAGCCACTCAAAGTGTTATCAAGGTCTGCCACTAGATTGTAAAACCCGCACTTACCTACTAGGGCCAATTTAGACAGGAGTCAAATAACATACCAGCATGTCTTTAGAATGTGGGAGGAAACCAAAGTACCTGGAGAAGATGCAAAGTGATTTCTGAAGGGTGCCCATGCCAAGTGAACCACCTCTTGTGTGCAGTAACAAGTACAGCAGCTGGCATGGAATTCGGAAGCTATTGACAAGCAATGTAGGAGAGGTTACTACAGCAATTTCCAGCTGCCACAGAGAATGGTCATGTGTGGCATATATACAGTGGATATAAAAAGTCTACACACCCGTTAAAATGTCAGGTTTCTGTGATGTAAAACAATGAGACAAAGATAAATCATTTCAGAACTTTTTCCACCTTTAATGTGACCTATAAACTGTACAGATCAATTGAAAAACAAAAATTAATAAATCTTCCATATGGATTTGGTGTTGCCGGCTCATTTGTTGTCTGGACGACATCAGAGCCAGAGCACCCATCTGTGGACTCTATCCATTAGCTTCATTTGTAGGTTCCCCTGTTCAGAGCGCTGCATCTGTTGTCTATCTTGTGAAATTTGGCCAGTCCCTGCTGAACCAGCCAAATATCGATCCATCTATGGCCAGCTTAAGGTTAGGTTCACACATGTCCAGTACGAATTTCCCTGAAAACTTCCAAAGCAGCTGTTCAGCTGCGATTTGGATAAAGTTCAGATGCAGATTTTTGGAGCCGTCACTGGCTCCTGCCATCTGACAGTTCTTAAATAGCTAATGGGCAGGGGCCTCCCAGCGACATCACCGGGTGGCCCCGCCCCTTGCGACGTCACAGACCGATGCATGCTGGAGTGATGACATCATGGGGTGGGGCCACCTGGTGACATCGCCAGGTGGCCCTGCCCATTAGCTATTTCAGAACCCGCAGACAGTGGGAGCCAGAAATGGGTGCAAAGCTTATATTTCCGGGTCAGTGTTTGTGATTGACAATGGATCTACACCAGGTAACATTGTTTTTGTTTAACCACTTCCCACCCGGCCACTGCACATAAACGGCCGGGTGGGCGCTTCCTCCTCCTGAGTAAATGTTCCTGAACGTCCCACAGAAGGAGTGTGATCGCGCAGCTGCACGATCCCAATGCGCTCGTGTCACCCGGACACGATGCATCTCGGATTGGCAAGAGGGCTCCGATTGGCCCTCCTGCTCACATGATGGCTGTGTCCAATCACAGCCATCATGTGATGTAAATAGAGAGCCGGTTGCTAGGCGATCGGCTCTCCTTCTCACACAGAGCTGGTCAGCGAGAAGGAGAGCGGATCTCTGCAGCCGGTAATCAGTGAATAAGCTGAATAAGTTTTTGACAGCTTTTTACACACTGATCACCAGCCTAGTGTCCCCAAAACAGTGTCCCCACACAGTAAAAACACCTGTCCCACACATGTCCCAGTAATAATCTGCGCACATCTGTACACGATTACACAAACCTATTATCATACACTTAGGATTTTTTTTTTTTAACCAAAGACATGTAGCAGAATACATTCTGGCATAAATTCATGATTTTTCGCTTATATCGCAATAAATAAAAAAAACAAAGTGGTGAATAAAGAGCACCAAAAGAAAGCTCTATTTGTGTGACCGAAGCAATAAAAATTTCATTTGGGGGGGCGTGACCGGAAGCCGCTCTGGATGGCAGCTTAATCCTCCTGCTCTCTCTCAGCCCGTGATATTACAGCGCATAGGGGACGCTTCGCTGACCGCACATGGGCAGATCCAGGACCACTAGATCCACAGCAGCCAGGGGATCATCCTTACCCCCGCCGGGAGCCTCCACGGACCTCCGGTCCTACTTTCCGACGACGGACATGCCTCCCACCGGACCAGCCAAGATGGCGCCGGACACATCCGCGGCCTACAAGCGCGGCTCCGCTCGAATCCCCCCATCGCCTCACTCACCATACAGGCAGCTCACGGACCGTGAATCAGCCCAGACGGGCAGCGCAGCTGAGCCTCCTCCGTCAGGAATGGTGAGTCCTAACCCCGAACCCACCATACATGAGGCAGCACCACAGGCCGCACAGGACGCCATGATGGCCCTCCCCCTGCAGCAGTATACACAATGCTCAGAGGCATATCCTCGCCTACTGAGAACTGCATCGGATCCCTGCATGCAGAGCATAGAGCCATACTCACCGACCCCATCAGACTTCTCTGCGGACTTTCCAGCTCTACCAAACCCCATGTACCCAGTCACCCGAATCCCACCAGAGCCCGCACTGAGCCCAGCACCCTCCAGTCACAGGGACTCTGACTCACCACCCTTAAAAACGCAAAAGCTAACCTCCTCATGGGCTAACAGCTCACCCACAGAAAAGACAGTACCACAGACCACCTATGCTAAAAAAGTGGGTACACCAGACCCCCACCCCCAGAGGTTGGATAAAGCACGGGCCCCCCCACACGCTCAAGCTCCATTTTGGAACGAATCATGGGATCCCCCATCCAGATCTGCACAGCAGCTCACAGACCCCCTACCTCCACGTACAACCTCAGAGCAGGATCACCCGGTACCAGCTCACACCCAATCGGTACCCCCACAATGGCAAACATATTTACAGGCGATCCCCACTAAAGAGGACTTCAGACAGCTGATAGAAGACGTAAAGTCCACTTGTCGCTCAGAAATACAAGTACTTCAGTCAGGCCTTAAACACCTAGCAGACAGAGTGGAGATGGCTGAGGAAGAGATCCAAGAAACTAAACTGGCAGTACACAGAACCCAACTCCAAGGAGCAGACCACCACACTATGTTACGAGAAATGCAGCGGCACGTAGAGGACCTAGATAATAGGGGACGAAGAAACAACATACGAGTGAGGGGGATACCAGAAGTCGAAGGTCCAGAGGACATTCAACATACACTACAAGACGTGTTCAATAATCTTCTAGGTGAACCCATTACCAACTTTATAGAAATGGATAGAGCCCATAGAGCCCTGCGCCCCAAGGGCTCCACCTCACAACCGAGGGACATTATCTGCAGGATTAACTCATACCCCCTGAAGGAAGACATCATGAGGCAAGCCCGACTGGCCCGTAAAGTAACCTATAAAGATGCCCATGTACAACTATATCCAGATCTTTCATGGATCACATTGCAAAAACGAAGGCTCCTCCAACCACTGCTACGTCTATTGCAGGACGAAAACATCAACTATCGTTGGGGATTCCCCTTCAGCCTCACAGCCAAAACCCAAGGCAAATCTGCTGTCTTAAGATACCCGGAGGACATAGAAACCTTTTGTGAAACCATCGGAATCTCCGTCCCTCGACTCCCAGATTGGGATCTGGTCACCACCCCGCCTGCACCGCCCACAATATGGCAGAAGGTACCTCCTTCCAACCGATTCCGGAACAGAGAAACACCCCGCAAGAGCACCAAGCAAAAGAATGGTTGACTCCAGTGAAAGTCTTCGCATTTTAAATCATCTATTGATGAACAGTTTTTTCCGCCCGGTCCCGCGGATGATCTAGCCCTGGACAATGTAGCAAATTTAGTCCCCCCTTATATGCGCCCTAGTTTTATACCTTAGTCTACAACATGGGCATGTCTCAGTAGAGACCCGAGAGAATAGGAACTCCCACTCCTAGTCACCCCTCTCCTGGTTAAATGTTAGCAATGTTAGTTGTTTTACAGTTCGTGCTATATATGACCAACTTTGGGCACCGGTGCATCCGACCGACGGGCCCCTCGGGACCTTTGTTGGGAGGATCCCTGGAATCCCACACCGACCTAGGCCCTTTAGCCTCTCAAGGTCGAGACATGTTAACTATACAAGTTTATAAATGTTCTGCATGTACTAATTACCTTTTCTTCTTCTCACCCTCTTTCTTCTCTTTTCTTCTCCCACCCACCCCTCCACTACCGTATGACATACTCCACAATCGGTGGAGCCTGAATGGTTCTCCTCTCGAAGACTGCGTATCGTCAACCCACAACCTCCGAAACTCCTCCTCCACATCAGGTAAGGCATACCCCCTCACTCATTCGGTATCATGGCCAAGATCTTATCACTGAACGTACACGGCCTAAACTCCAATAAAAAAAGACACTTGGCGTTGAGAGAATTTAGACAATCAGGGGCAGACATCGTTTTGGTCCAAGAGACACACTTTGACAAAGGGAGTTCATTTACATTCGCCTCTAAACAATACTCCCAAATATACCACTCCTCAGGTCTGCACAAAAAAGCGGGGGTTGCGATCCTCATTAAGAACGGGGCCCCTTTCACCTGCACAACTCAGTACAGTGATCCGCACGGCCACTTTGTTATCCTACAGGGACACTGGCAACAACAAGCAATCACCCTCTGCGCCCTATATGCCCCCAACGTTAAACAACACAACTTTCTGTCTAAAGTACTCACTCGCCTCTTTAAACTCGAACACGGGATGCTGGTGATAGGGGGGGACTTTAACCTACTCCACTCCACACTAATGGATCGCCAGGTGGTGAACCCCAGGGCGGCATCAGCTCGAGCCCTCCGAGACTCGAGGCTTTTTCGTAAACTCACTAGAAGATATGCTCTCTTTGACGCCTGGAGGGCTCTCCGCCCTGGCGATAGACAATATACATTTTACTCGGCCCCCCACCAGACACATTCACGTATCGATTATTTTTTTGTAAATAACCACACGCTTAGAAACACACGAGAGGCACAGATACTTCCGATCTCGTGGTCTGACCACGCGCCTATTTTAATCAAATTGGCAATAGGATCTCCCAACTGCAGACCTTATAATTGGAAATTAAATACATACCTTCTTCAACATCCCCCATCGCAAATGGAACTTGTCACCACCCTGAAACACTATTTCACAGAAAATAACACTCCTGACGTATCCACTCCCATACTCTGGGAAGCCCACAAGGCAGTATTTAGAGGCAGGTGTATAGCACTATCATCTGCCATGAAAAAAGATGCCCAAATCACTAAAATTCAAACTGAAAAAGAACTTAGAACATTAGAAACTCAACTGCAAAAAGCTCCTACATTATCCCTTCTCAAGAAAATCATACACTTGAGATCTATTCTGAGTGATCTGGCAATGGGGCGAGTGGAAAAGGCTATCATTAGGCTTAGACAAAAGTACTACGACAAGGGCAACAAAGCTCATTCCCTACTAGCGAGAAAATTACGAGACAATGCGCACATGAACACGCCACACCAGATTAAAAATAAACAAGGCTCCCTGATGTCCCACCCCAAAGACATTGTCAATACTTTTGCAGATTACTATCAGGAACTCTACAATAATCCTAACATACCTAGTAAACCCCTACCTCCCGACCTACACCAACATATGCAGCAGTACCTAGCACAGAGTGGAGTCCCACAAATACAAACGTCAGATCTAGCAACTTTAAACATGCCAATTACCGAAGAAGAAATAGAACAGACCATTAAAACCCTCCCATCACACAAAGCCCCAGGTCCGGATGGACTGCCTTATGAATACTATAAGGCCTTTCTACCTATCCTACTACCCCATATGTGCAAACTTTTTAATGCCTTCTATCGGGACTCTCCCATCCCCCCTGATATGCAGCGATCATTTATCACTGTGATCCCTAAACCAGATAAGGATCCCACCCTATGCGCCAACTACAGACCCATCGCCTTACTGAACTCGGACCTAAAAATCTTTACAAAGCTGTTATCAATCCGCTTGAACATGATCCTCCCATCCCTTATCCATAAGGATCAAGTGGGCTTTGTCCCCCTTAGGCAAGCAGGAGATAATACCAGAAAGGTGATTGATCTGATAGACGTGGCAAATAGAGAGAAATCAGAATCCTTGCTGCTTAGTTTAGATGCCGAAAAGGCCTTTGACCGCCTTGGGTGGCCTTTCTTATTTGCAACACTACAGCATGCGGGGTTCCAAGGACCCTTTATGAGAGCCATACAACACCTATATTTCAAGCCCTCTGCTCAGGTCAGGACACCCTTTGCCATCTCAACTACCTTCCCAAATAACCAATGGCACTCGACAGGGATGCCCACTATCACCATTACTATTCGCACTATGCGTCGAACCACTGGCCGCTTCCATTCGAAGCAACCAAAACATACGGGGAATCTCAGTCAGGGGTCGGGAATACAAGATTTCGCTGTTCGCTGACGACGTGATCCTCACTTTGACCCAACCCAGAATTTCTCTCCCAAACCTACATGCAGAACTTAGTCGTTATGGAGCCCTATCAGGCTATAAAATTAACACATCTAAGTCAGAAGCCCTCCCAATCAATATCTCGGACGAAGAAACAGCACACTTAAAAACCAATTTTAGCTATCACTGGAAAGATACCTCCTTGAAATATTTAGGAGTACATATCACCCCACAGTTTAACACCCTATATCAAGAGAACTTCCCCCCCCTTTTCCGCTCCATCAGAATCCTGCTCACTAATTGGAAAAAACACCATATCTCCCTGCTAGGCCGGATTGCATCTATTAAGATGACGATCCTCCCGAAATTATTGTACCTCTTCCAAACATTACCAATTCCTGTCCCCCCCAAGCATTTGAATAAACTCCAATCTGATCTCCTTAAATTCACCTGGAATTATAAGAGACACAGAATCCCTCAATCAGTAATGATGGCAGCACGCTCGGACGGTGGTCTTGCCTTCCCCAATCTTACCAAATATTATCAAGCAGCCCAACTCCGAGCGATAGCATCATGGTTCACGCAAAGATCTTATAACAGATGGACAGAGATAGAAAAAATATGGCTAGCCCCAACCCACCCTAACAGCTTGCTATGGAGTGCGGGGGCAGAGGTACCCTCCGAGAGACTATTGGGACCTATGACCCAACTCCGACGCTTATGGAACAAACTATCCCGCTCACATACATTGGCCTCAGAAAAATCAGTCCTAACATCGTTCGTTTGCAACCCCAAAATTCCAGACAGCCTCACCCATCAGATGTCATTCCCGTGGACATCACGAAATCTCTTCCACTACAGAGCCCTGGTAGATCCCAGATCCCGCAAACTGCTATCTTACCCTGACCTACAGACTAAGTTTGACCTACCGCAACAAGCGTTCTACAGCTACATGCAAATACGCCACTATGCCATGTCTATAGCGCCTGACCTACAGTTCTCCCCCCCATCACCCTTTGAAACTCTAATCCTGGCGGGCACGGCCCAGAAAGGGTTAATCTCTGATATCTACAAAATACTAAATGCTTATCCAATAGAACTCAAAGGTAAACATAACTATATGATTAAATGGGAAAAAGCTCTCGGTGAGGAACTTCCCATGGAGCAATGGCAGGCGGTATGGACACAGGCAGCAAAAAGTTCCCTCTGCACTCTATACAAAGAAAATACCTATAAAATTCTCCTCTACTGGTACATGACTCCGGATACCCTTCATGCCATATACCCGTCTAGTTCAGATCGCTGCTGGCGATGTCAAAAAGACAGAGGGACCCTCCTTCACATATATTGGGACTGCTCACTGATAACCCCATTCTGGGATAAGGTTCAACAACTACTAGTTCGCTTATTGGAGACACAGATCCCTATGACCCCCAAATTCTTCCTTTTAGGAATCTCACAATTAAAGATCCCCAAGGTTCAAAAAAAACTTATACGTCACATCCTCACAGCAGCACGTTGTCTCATTGCTCTACACTGGAAAAAAACCCTCCCCCCCACACTTGAAGCCTTATACACTAGAATCAAAGATGTGGAGTTGATGGAGAAGATGACAGCCCGGATACAGGACAGGTTGGAGGTACATAATAAAGTATGGGAGCTGTGGCATCTTCGAGAGGACCCACCATGAACAAGTAAACGAATTATACAATCATCCCCCTCCCCTTCTCCTTTCATCTTCTTCTTTCCCTCCCTCTTTCACTATCCTTCTACTCTACTTTGAGTATTTCAGTTTCTTGCTTAGTTATAAGCAAACTAAAAGATGAAAATAAAATAGGAGCTAAAAAAAAAAAAAAAGAAAGAGGAGAGAGAGAGCCTAGTATATCTGTACTCTTTGTTTCTCCTTCTGTTATTGTATGACAGGCTCTTGTCGCTTATTACCTTTATTATATTTTGTACTTCTTTACTGCAAAATATTATAATAAAAAGTTATTTGAAAAAAAAAAAAAAAAAAAAAATTTCATTTGGGTACAGTGTAGCATTACCGCGCAATTGTCACTTAAAGTGCGAGAAGGCTGAAAGCAGTTCTGGGAAGGAAGGGGGTGAAAGTGCCCGGTATTGAGGAGGGTAATAAAGAAATCGTCAAAAACTGTCTGTTTTATTTCTTTTTGACACTTTCTGGTGAACGAGAAGGGGGTACAATGTATGTACCCCATACTCATTCACATGGGGGGGGGGGGGGGGGATCTGGGGGCCTCCTTGTTAAAGGGAGCTTTCAGATTCCATTAAGCCCTCTGCCCACAGACTCCCACAACCCCCAGCCAGGGTTGTGGGAACATGGGGCAAAGGTGCTTTGGGGGGGGGGGGGCGGGGTCTCCCACAGTACACAGAACATGGAAATACAATAATGTTAGTAAATATAAAACTGCCAAATACCTTTTCTCATCAGCAGCCTTGCTTATGACTTCTATCAGTGTCTGGTTAAAGCTTGTAGGAGGAGTTTTCATTCTCCTCCGACTGTCCTGAGGCTGCAGGACCCCTGAACCTCTGTCTGAACAGTGCCGATTGGCCATGAGCTGATCACATGCACCCTCCCAAGAAAAATAAATAAAAAAATAAAATTAAAAAACACACACCTCTAGCAATACACACCAAACTGAGCATGTGTAGCTTGTCCCCAAGGCTCTGTTCTATCGGGAGATGGTTTGGGGACTCTGGAAGAAGGGGAGGATCAGAGAAGACTGTATCAAAGAGCATTTTTACACAATGCAGAGTATTAACTCCTTTGGTTCCACAGTGAATATAATGAGCATGCTTAAGGCTGGGTTCACCCTTATGCGAATTGGATGTGGGATTCCTCCGCATCCAATTCACATAACAGGAGACTGTGACCGGCTCCCAATAGAGCTGGTTCACAAATCTCCGGAGCGCACTGCACAGGGGTCCTGTGCATCTTTTGCGCCGTTTCAGGTCCCAATTCAGGCAAAAATTTGGGCCAGATTCGTCCCTGAAATGAAGAACAGGGACGCACCGGACCCCTACTCTGAGCCGTGTCTGCACACAGTGTGAACCCAGCCTTACGGCGTATACACACTGCTTTTACTGTTGTGGGTTTAGTAACACTTTAACAACACCCCAAAACGGTTTGCAAAATGCAGTGCGATTGACAGAACTGGATCGCAGAGGTGTGAATATCCATGCGATCCCATTTCGGAGCAGAGAGAAAAGAAAAAACAAAAAAAACAAAAAAGGGTTCTGCATCTTTTTTTTTTTTTGTGTGGATGTGGTACTATTTGACCCATACAAATGAATGGCTCAAATCGCACTGCAGAGACATCGCATGTGATTTGGATAGGAATGCGGTGTGGTTCCTATCCGAATCACACGTGGTTTCCCGCACTGCAAATACATGCACCCAGCCTAAAAGTTTGTTTTTGGGTTTAATAGCACTTTAATTCTTCTTAAAAAGCCAGCTAATGTCCTCGAATATATCCACAGGTGACACACGCACTCGGCTCAGACGTCCTCCTCAACACACTTTGACAATATTATTCATTTCTAAAACTTCCTTCAAAAAAGGTATTAAAAAAAAAACAAAGAAAAATAAATAAACTTTTCTATTGACGTTTATTGAAGCGATAAATAAATATTTTGCAGATGAATTTATGTTCCTCCGACAATTGGCTTGTAAAGGTCACAGATTGCACTGGAGATTGTGAAGGGAGAGGCGAAGCCATTACTACATCAGCCAGCACATTTACACAGTGTGACAACGACATTTATCAAAATCAGCCAACACAACGCTTTCCCACCTGGGGGTCACCAGAGCCGACATTTACAAGACGCCGGAGCACAGCGCACATCACAATCACCAAAAAACTCTCCAATCGAAGGATATGAATGGGGCACGCCGTCACACACGCACACATTAAGTTCATCGCCTTGTAAATCACACTTGTTACCTGCTGGAGCCTAATGAGCTGCTGATGTCAGGACAGGCTGGGAAATTATCATACGTTCGGCCAGCCTCAGCATTCCACTCCCTCATTTTGGATTCCACATTATAGGACGGAGATCCTTAGATATGGGGGAAAAAAAAATAAATCTGCAATTCTAATGGCGGGCGAGTTTTAAGAAAACGATCACTTGCAGCTATATGGCGCGGCGGCGGTGGCGGGTCCCTGTTCTGCTGTAGGAGCTCATTACTGATAACATCAGGAGGATGGAGAGTCCTATGCATGACATGTGTGGATTGCAATGCCAGGCACACACGCAGCACAGCTCCACAACAACAATGCCGGAATAGATCAGTGGGCTGCAATCTAGGCGACTTAAAGGGTCAGTCCACCTGATAATGATCAAATCACCCACCTGCTTCTTAAATGTGTCTTACCCACTGGTGGTGAGGGGTCTCTTCAAAGCCCCCCCTAGCGCTGCCTCAACATATTATTAACAACCTCTTGTCGGCCAAGTATTATATACACTATATTACCAAAAGTATTGGGACACCTGCCTTTACACGCACATGAACTTTAACCACTTCAATACCAGGCACTTAGACACCTTCCCGCCCAGCCCAATTTTCACCTTTCAGTGCTGTCACAATTTGAATGACAATTGCGTGGTCATGCTACACTGTACCCAAACAAATTTTTTATCATTTTGTTCCCACAAATAGAGCTTTCTTTTGGTGGTATTTGATCACCTCTGCGGTTTTTATTTTTTGCGCAACAAATAAAAAAAGACCGAAAATTTCGAAAAAATTTTTTTTTGTTTCTGTTAAAATGTTTTGTAAATAGGTACGCTTTCTCCTTCAATGATGGGCACTGATATGGCTGCACTGATGGGCACCGATGAGGTGGCACTGGTATGCGGCATTTATAGGTGGCACAGATGGGCACTGATAGGTGGGCACTGATGGGCACAGATGGGCACTGACAGGTGGCACCGATGGGCAATGACAGGTGGCACCGATGGGCAATGATTAAACATTGCTGGGCAGATCTGGGCATTGCTGGGCAGATCAGTGACATAATGGTGCCAATCAGTGCCCATTTGTGGGCACTGATTGGCACAGATTGGGCACATGTGGATGGCCATGGGGTACATACCTGGCCATCCACGTTGCCCCTTCCCTGGTGGTCCTAGTGGGACCCCTGGTGGTCCAGTGTGGTGATCTGAGGGGGGGCTGCGCTGATAAACAATCAGCGCAGACCCCCCCTGCCAGGAGAGCCGCCGATCGGCTCTCCTCTACTAGCGTCTGTCAGACACGAGTGAGGAAGAGCCGATCAACGGCTCTTCCCATTGACAGCGTGATCAGCCGTGATTGGACACGGCTGATCACGTGGTAAAGAGCCTCCGCCGGAGGCTCTTTACCAAGATCGGTGTAGCGGTGTGTCAGACTGACACACCACTCCACCGATCGCCGTGATGCGCGTCCCCCGGGGCGCGCTGCGGCATGTTATCCTGCTGGACGTCAGATGACGTCCAGTCAGGATAACAGAACCACTTCCCGGACGTCAATCCGCTATAGGGCGGGCGGGAAGTGGTTAATGGCATCTTAGTCCGTAGGGTTCAATATTGAGTTGGCTCACCCTTTGCAGCTATAACAGCTTCAACTCTTCTGAGTTTAGGAGCAGTGGCGGCCCGTCCATACAGGACAAAAGGCCCCACCAAATCTACATGCAGGGCGCCGGACGCATCGATTTTTTTTTTTACTTTTTGGAAGCACATGGTTAAAGCCTGAGGCTCCAATTGGCTTCAAAAAAAGGGTGGACTCTGTGCACAGGCCACTACGCCGTGAGCCCACCCAATTGTGTTATAATAGAGAATTAATACTCATTTGTTGGTTTGTTTGCAGCCCCCCCCCCCCCAAAAAATAAAAATTTTTGCACCAGCCTCCACTGTTAAGGAGTGTGTCTATGGGAATGTTTGACCATTCTTCTAGAAGCACATTTGTGAGGTCAGGCACTGATGATGGACAAGGACCCCTGGCTCACAGTCTCCACTCTAATTCATCCCAAAGGTGTTCTATCGGGTTGAGGTCAGGACTCTGTGCAGGCCAGTCAAGTTCCTCCACCCCAAACTCGCCCATCCATGTCTTTATGGACCTTGCTTTGTGCACTGGTCTAAATCACTTGGTGGAGGGGGGATTATGGTGTGGGGTTGTTTTTCAGGGGTTGGGCTTAGCCCCTTAGTTCCAATGAAGGGAACTCTTAAGGTGTCAGCATACCAAGACATTTTGGACAATTTCATTCTCTACTTTGTAGAAACAGTTTGGGGATGACCCCTTCCTGTTCCAACATGACTGCCCACCAGTGCACAAAGCAAGGTCCATAGTCATGCTGGAACAGGAAGGAGCCATCCCCAAACTGTTCCCACAAAGTGGAGTATGAAAATGTCTTGGTATGCTGACACCTTAAGAGTTCCCTTCACTGGAACTAAGGGGCCAATCCCAACCCCTGAAAAACAACCCCACGCCATAATCCCCCCTCCACCAAATGATCTGGACCAGTGAACAAAGCAAGGTCCATAAAGACATGGATGAGTGAGTTTGGGGTGGAGGAACTTGACCGGCTCACACAGAGTCCTGACATCAACACAACAGAACACCTTTGGTATGAATTAGAGTGGAGACTGCGAGCCAGGCCTTCTCGTCCACATCAGTGCCTGACCTTCCAGAAGCTCATTTGTGAGAATGGTCAAACATTCCCAGAAGAGTTGAAGCGGTTACAGCTGCAATGGGTGGGCCAAATGAATATTGAACCCTACAGACTAAGACTGGGATGTGTGTGTAGGCAGGTGTCCCAATACTTTTGATAATAAACTGTGTGTAATGGCAACCCAGCCGCTGCACGTGTCCACAGCGGTAGGAGGTTGTGTGCCAAGGCCGTACTCACCGACAGCTGTCATTGGAAGCTTCTGATTGGGAGCCAGCGGGACCAGCTCCTGATCATGTGACATGTCACATGATATGGATGCCGGATGCTCCTGGGCGATGAATCCCATTTATTGAGCTGTGGTAAGGGGATAACCGCTTGTCACCCATGGAACACATATGTGTGGCGGCAAAGAGGGTGAGCTTTACTGGCGCTCCCGATCATGTGACCCCTGGGACAGCCATTCACAGTGATCATGTGACTGGGAAAAACAAGTTACATTGCCTCTGGGAGGAGGCGGGTCTACAATTTACAGAGCACTTCATATACCATACATTCACATCAGTCCCCCCCCAAGGAGCTTACACTCTACAGAGCACTTCACATACCGTACATTCACATCAGTCCCCCCAAGGAGCTTACACTCTACAGAGCACTTCACATACCGTACATTCACATCAGTCCCCCCCCAAGGAGCTTACACTCTACAGAGCACTTCACATACCGTACATTCACATCAGTCCCCCCCCCCCCCCCCCAAGGAGCTTACACTCTACAGAGCACTTCACATACCGTACATTCACATCAGTCCCCCCAAGGAGCTTACACTCTACAGAGCACTTCACATACCGTACATTCACATCAGTCCCCCCAAGGAGCTTACACTCTACAGAGCACTTCACATACCGTACATTCACATCAGTCCCCCCAAGGAGCTTACACTCTACAGAGCACTTCACATACCGTACATTCACATCAGTCCCCCCAAGGAGCTTACACTCTACAGAGCACTTCACATACCGTACATTCACATCAGTCCCCCCAAGGAGCTTACACTCTACAGAGCACTTCACATACCGTACATTCACATCAGTGCCCCCAAGGAGCTTACACTCTACAGAGCACTTCACATACCGTACATTCACATCAGTGCCCCCAAGGAGCTTACACTCTACAGAGCACTTCACATACCGTACATTCACATCAGTGCCCCCAAGGAGCTTACACTCTACAGAGCACTTCACATACCGTACATTCACATCAGTCCCCCCAAGGAGCTTACACTCTACAGAGCACTTCACATACCGTACATTCACATCAGTCCCCCCCCAAGGAGCTTACACTCTACAGGTCCTATCCCACATTCATACACCTTCTAGGGCCAACTTAGATTTAATATCTTTAGAGTGTTAGGAGGAAACTCACACAAGCACAGGATTCAAACATTTTTGCAACCTCCCTGAGACTGCTGAAAGAAGAATGACTCCCTACATTGCAGCAGGAGAGGTGAGACTCCTTCAGCTATTGCCAGTGGAGCATCCGAGGAGGTGCTTTAAGTAGTCTGCACCACCATAAAAGATCAGTTTTGAATGGGAGTTGACCCAGGTGTGATTGGAGGAAGAGGGTGCCCCCAGGTTGTGTATGGATGGGGGGGTCCCCCACGTTGTGTATGGATGGGGGGTCCCCCCCCCAGGTGTGTATGGATGGGGGGTCCCCCCCCCAGGTGTGTATGGATGGGGGGGGTCCCCCCCCCAGGTGTGTATGGATGGGGGGGGTCCCCCCCCCAGGTGTGTATGGATGGGGGGGGTCCCCCCCCCAGGTGTGTATGGATGGGGGGGGTCCCCCCCCCAGGTGTGTATGGATGGGGGGGGTCCCCCCCCCAGGTGTGTATGGATGGGGGGGTCCCCCCCCCAGGTGTGTATGGATGGGGGGGTCCCCCCCCCCAGGTGTGTATGGATGGGGGGGTCCCCCCCCCCAGGTGTGTATGGATGGGGGGGTCCCCCCCCCCAGGTGTGTATGGATGGGGGGGGTCCCCCCCAGGTGTGTATGGATGGGGGGGGTCCCCCCCAGGTGTGTATGGATGGGGGGGGTCCCCCCCAGGTGTGTATGGATGGGGGGGTCCCCCCCAGGTGTGTATGGATGGGGGGGTCCCCCCCAGGTGTGTATGGATGGGGGGGTCCCCCCCAGGTGTGTATGGGTGGGGGGGGACCCCCCAGGTGTGTATGGATGGGGGGGGTCCCCCCCAGGTGTGTATGGATGGTGGGGTCCCCCCCGGTGTGTATGGGTGGGTACAGGTGGGTCCACCAGGTGTGTTGTGATGGGGGGATACCTCACGTTGTGTGTTGGGATGGGGGTCCCCCAGGTGTGTGTTGGGATGGGGGGGTCCCCCAGGTGTGTGTTGGGATGGGGGGGTTCCCCAGGTGTGTGTTGGGATGGGGGGGTTCCCCAGGTGTGTGTTGGGATGGGGGGGTTCCCCAGGTGTGTGTTGGGATGGGGGGGTCCCCAGGTGTGTGTTGGGATGGGGGGGTCCCCAGGTGTGTGTTGGGATGGGGGGGTCCCCCAGGTGTGTGTTGGGATGGGGGGGTCCCCCAGGTGTGTGTTGGGATGGGGGGGTCCCCCAGGTGTGTGTTGGGATGGGGGGGTCCCCCAGGTGTGTGTTGGGATGGGGGGGTCCCCCAGGTGTGTGTTGGGATGGGGGGGTCCCCCAGGTGTGTTGGTACAGGTGGGTCCCCGTTATGTATCAGTCTCACCTCCTCCTCCTCCTCCTCGTCCCGCTCCCCTCCACACCGCCGTCCTCCGTCCTCCGTCCTCTCCCCGGGTACAGGCAGCGCCCTCCTCCGAGTGACAGTCCGTACTGCTCCCCCCATCGGACGTCTTGCTGTCCCCCTCGGACAAGGTCTGTGATCCGGATGAAGAAGGGGACGTGTCCCCGCTGCTCCCGGAAAGTTTGCACTCCATGTCCCCCTCCTGCGGGTCTCCGGTGTCCGCTCCTCTCCTCGCCGTGCACAGACTGTCAGAGCTCCGGACACCATGGGTTCTCCCGGGTCACAAGTCGGCGCTCCGGGCGGAGGGATCCCGTACACGCCGGGGATCGCTGTCACTGCTCGGCATGCCTAAAGAGATGCGCAAACCCTGCCACCTTCCAACCAATCCGCCGCTCCACCTTCCACGGGGCGTGCCCGAGAAATCCGTCCAGCCAATCAGCGAAACTCCCCTGGGCGGTGCCAGCAACAAGTCTCTGCGGACTGGAGCACCTATGTGCAGGTGATGGAGGTCCGGGGAGAGGAACACTAAGGGGGAACCCCACCTCCTCCGGGACAGGGAGAGACACCACCATTCTACCCAATGTAACAAAGTACATTCATTGCAGTGTATGGGAACCCAGCAAGGAGCTCATGTGGGTCTGATAAAGTAATGATAATAATCATAATAAACCAGAAACAAACAACATGTTATCCATTGAAGACCAGGCTTTGCTGGCACTTCTTTATCAGTATTTTTTGCTAGAAAATTACTCATAACCCCCAAACATTATATATATATATATATATATATATATATATATATATATATATTTAGCAGAGACCCCAGGGAATAAAATGGCAATTGTTGCAATTTTTTTATGTCACATGGTATTTGCGCAGCAGTTTTATGATGCAATTTTCTTTGGGAAAAATACACTTTAATAAATGTAAAGAAAAAAAAAAAAATAAAACACAATATACACCACTATTTATTTTTGTAAAATATGAAAGATGATGTTAAGCCAAGTAAATAGATATCTAACATGTCACACTTTAAAATTGCACACACTCGTGGAATGGTGACAAACTACGGTACTTAAAAATCTCCATAGGCGACGCTTTAAAAATGTTTACAGGTTACCAGTTTAGAGTTACAGAAGTGTCTAGTGCTCGGATTATTACTCTCGCTCGAACGTTTGCCCTGATAACTCACATGTGTGGTGCAAGCACCATTTAGATATACACGCGCAACTTAAATATGCATTTGCTTCTGCACATGAGCATGAGGAATGGGGGCTCTTTCATTCATTTTTTTTCTTCTTTATTTCTTTTTTTATTTTTACACTGTCCCTCTAATTTTTCTTTTAATCACTTTTATTCCTTTTACAAGGAATGTAAACATCCCTTGTTATAGAAAAAAAAGGATGACGGCAGGGGCGTTGCTAGGTCTACAAAAGATCTGGGGCTAGAGCCCATAGCAGCGTAGTAAAGAAAGTCATACATTCGGGCAGGCATACACATGTATATACAGTAATATACGTGTGTGTGTGTATATATCCCCAGAGAGCCCCCCACTTACATCAGGATTCCCAGAGAGTCCCCCTTACATTAAGGTCCCCAGAGAGCCTCCCCCTTAAAATCGGGGTCCCCAGAGAGCCTCCCCTTACATCAGGGTCCCCAGAGAGCCTCCCCCTTAAAATCGGGGTCCCCAGAGAGCCTCCCCTTACATCAGGGTCCCCAGAGAGCCTCCCCCTTAAAATCGGGGTCCCCAGAGTGCCTCCTCCTTGCATCAGGGCTCCCAGAGAACCCCCCTTACATTAGGGTCCCCAGAGAGTCTCCCCCTTAAAATCAGGGTCCCCAGAGAGTCTCCTCTTTGCATCAGGGTCCCCAGAGGGCCTCCCCTCCCCCTGGAGACACCTGCAGAGCCTCGGGGCTATGGGCCCCAGATTCGGGGCTATAGCCCCAATAGCCACCCCTAGTGATACCACTGGATGACGGGTTCTCTTTATGGAGAGATCTGGGGTCAAAAAGACTCCAAACCTCTCCTTTATATTTAAAAGCAAAAAAAAAACCAAATTAGATCTTTTGCTTTTAAAAAAAAATTGTTTATTTCTGCCCTAGACCAGAAGTGTCCTCCAAGGCCATAGAGGCGATCAGGGCCGATCTGGTCTGTTTTCACCTCTGTGACGACCCAGCCTCACCGATATAATTATTGCAGCCGCACCATCTGATTCTCAGTCACATCGGTTAACTACGGTAAGCCCCGAGAATCACCTGCGAGTGGTGGGAGGGGACATCCCCTCCCACCGCTTCTGAAAGTGATCCAGCAGTTAACCACTTAAGGACCAGAAGATTTTCTCCCTTAATGACCAGGCAATTATTTGCGATACGGCACTGTGTCGCTTTAACTGACAATTGCGCGGTCATACGACGCTGTATCCAAACAAGATTGACGTCCCGTTTTCCCCACAAATAGAGCTTTCTTTTGGTGGTATTTGATCGACTCTACAGTTTTTATTTTTTGCGCTATAAACAAAAAAAGAGCAACAATTTAAAAAAAAAAACAATATTTTTTACTTTTTGCTATAATAAATACCACAAAAAAAAATTAAAGAAACAAATTATTTCATCAGTTTAGGCCAATATGTTTCTTTTACATATTTTTGGTAAAAAAAATCTCAATTAGCGTATATTTTGTTTGGTTTGCGCCAAAAGTTATCACGTCAATAAAATAGGGGATAGATTTTTTTGGACTTTTTATTATTATTATTATTTTTTTTTTACTAGTAATGGCAGTGATCTGCGATTTTTAGCAGGACTGCGACATTGCGGACAGATTGGACACTTTTGACACTATTTTGGGACCAGTGACATTTATACAGCAATCAGTGCTATAAAAATGCACTGATTACGGTATAAATCAGAGGCGTTGCTAGGGGGGTGCGGTCCGCACCCAGGTGACACCCGCCAGAGGGATGACACCCATGGGTAGCGGCAAAGCTAACACTGCCCGCTGCCCTACACTAATTTGCTCCTCTCAGATCTCTCGTGTCCCTCAGTGGAGCGGACTGAAGCCGCCTCCTCCTCCTCCTCCCACATCCACACAGGAGGAGGAGACCGAGGGACACCGCTGTGTGTATCCATCCAAAAACTGTTCTGAGGTCTGTACACTTTACTATGTGTAGTCTAGATGGACATGGGGGGGCGCTATGGGAGGGCAGAGTAGGTGTCTATACTGATGGGGGGGTCTGCACTGAGGAGGAGGGGGTGTCTATACTGATTGGGGGGGTCTGCATTGAGGGGAGGTGTTTATACTGAGGCGGGTCTGCATTGAGGGGGGATGTTTATACTGATTGAGGGGGGGTGTCTATACTGATGGGGGGGTCTGCATTAAGGGTGGGTGTTTATACTAATTGGGGGGGTCTGCACTAAGTGTGTCTATACTGATGGGGGAGTCTGCACTGAGGAGGGTGTCTATACTAATGGAGGGGGTCTGAACTGAGATGGGGCTTGTATACTACAGGAGGGCAGAGGGGGTGTCTATACTGATGGGGGGGTCTGCACTGAGGGGGAGAGGGTATGTTTATACTGATTGAGGGGGGTGTCTATACTGATGGGGGGGGTCTGCATTAAGGGTGGGTGTTTATACTATTTGGGGGAGTATGCACTGTGGGGTGTCTATACTAATGGAGGGGGTCTGAACTGAGATGGGGGGTGTATAGTGATTGGGGGGAGGTCTGCACTGAGATGGGGTGTGTATATACTGATGGGGGAGGTCTGCACTAAGGGGGTCTATACTGATGGGAGGTCTGCACTGAGGGGGGTGTCTATGTGATGGGGGGGTCTGCACTGAGGGGGGATGTCTATACTGATGGGGGGTCTGTACTTAGTGAGGGGGATCTGTACTGAGGGGTGGGTCTATACTTATGTAGGGGGGGTCTGTACTGAGGGGGGTCTATACTGATGGAGGGGGGTCTGTACTGAGGGAGGGTCTATACTGATGGAGGGGGGCGGGTCTGTACTGAGGGAGGGTCTATACTGATGGAGGGGGGGGGTCTGTACTGAGGGAGGCATAGCTCCCAAATGTCCCTGATTTTGAGGGACTGTCCCTGATTTGGAGCAATGTCCCTCTGTCCCTCTTTCTTCCTCATTTGTCCCTCACTTTGGTCTGATCTATATAGTTGTATATAAAATGCACTTTTTATCTTTCAAAAAGTTTTTCCTAGTGCTAAACCTTTCATCCAATTTCTAAATGGCTGCATTTGTACATTTTAAAAGCCAGTATAGAGGAATAGTAGTGGTAAAAAAAAGTCCTTGTGGATTTAATTAACCTTTTTTTGGTTAATTCTCCTTTAAGGGGGTGTGGCAGGGGCGTGTCCTATGCCTACATACATTTGTTGTCCCTCATTCCCATCTCAAAATGTTGGGAGGTATGGGGAGGGTCTATACTGATGGAGGGGGGGTCTGTACTGAGGGAGGGTCTATACTGATGGTGGGGGGGTCTGTACTGAGAGAGGGTCTATACTGATGGAGGGGGGTCTATACTGATGGAGGGGGGTCTGTACTGAGGGGGGAGGTCTATACTCATGGAGTGGGGTCTGTACTGATGGAGGGGGATCTATACTGCGGGAGGGAAATCTGTACTTAGTGGGGGGGTTCTATACTGAAGGAGGGGGGTCTGTACTGAGGGGGAGGTCTATAATCATGGAGGGGGGTCTGTACTTAGTGGGGGGTGTGTACTGAGGGAGGTGGATCTTTACTGTGGGAGGAAGATCTGTGCTTAGTGGGGGGGGGGTGCCTATACTGAGAGAGGGGAGTGTGTACTGAGGTGGGACTATAGTTGGTGGAGGAGGGGTGACACCAATTTTTTCCGCACAAGGTGACGCCAACCCTAGTGATGCCACTGGTATAAATGACACTGGCAGGGAAGGGGTTAATACTAGGGGGCGATCAAAGGGTTAACTATTCCCTAGGGAGGTACTTTCTAAATGTGGGGGGAGGGGACTGACAGGGAGTAGAGAGAGATCGTTGTTCCTGATCACTAGGAGCAGACAATCTCACTCTACTCCCCTGACAGAACGGGGATCTGTTTTTTTACACTGGCAGATCTCCATTCTGCCTCTCTGTGGAGCGATCGCGGATGGCCAACGGACATCGAGTCCGCCTGACCCACTGATTGGCTCCCCCGCTAGCAAATGGGCCTGCCCACAGACCGCCGTGTATGCGCCCGACATACAATGACATCCATTCGCGCAGGAGAGCCAATCTGCCGCAGTACAACTGCAGCGGCTGGTCCTTAAGTAGTAAATGAGCTGTTCGGACCACTTTCATGAGAAAGCCAGCCGCCAGCTGAAAAGAATACCGGGGTTATGGTTGATAGCTTCAGCCATAACCGAGGTAAACCACTTCTAAACCGCAACGTATATATACATATTGTGGTCAGCAAATGGTTAAATTTCAGATCTCTAATTCTTATATGTGGGAGAAAAAACTAACTATATTCTTCAAAATGTTCCCTCCCCTTCTACCTATCCTGGCTGACCTGTATAAAAAGATCCATGTACTTACTTTTAACTGGCTCCAGTTCAGTCACATGACTTCACAGCTCCGCCTCCCCTGTGTCAGGAGAAGCTGCTGGAGAGGAGAGGAGGGAGCGCCAACAACAGGCTGGGACATGGGAGCCTATGGGTGACACCATGGCTCCTGGAATTCAGAGCCTCTCCTGAGTAGGGATGAGCCGAACACCTCCCGGTTCGGTTCGCACCAGAACCTGCGAACGGACTGAAAGTTCGCACGAACGTTAGAACCCCATTGACGTCTATGGGACTCGAACGTTCGAAATCAAAAGTGCTCATTTTAAAGGCTAATTTGCATGGTATTGTCGTAAAAAGGGTTTGGGGACCCGGGTCCTACCCCAGGGGACATGTATCAATGCAAAAAAAACTTTTAAAAACGGCCGTTTTTTCGGGAGCAGTGATTTTAATGATGCTTAAAGTAAAAAAAAAAAAAGTGAAATATTCCTTTAAATATCGTACCTGGGGGGTGTCTATAGTATGCCTGTAAAGTGGCGTGTGTTTCCCGTGTTTAGAACAGTCCCTGCACCAAATGTCATTTTTTAAGGAAAAAATCTCATTTAAAACTGCTTGCGGGTTTAATGTAATGTTCGGTCCTGGCAATATGGATGAAAATCAGTGAGACAAACACCATGGGTACCCCCCAGTCCATTACCAGGCATTTTGGGTCTTGTATTGATATTAAGGGGAACCCCGCACCCAAATTAAAATAAGGAAAGGTGTGGGGCCACCAGGCTCTATATACTCTGAACAGCAGTATACAGGCGGTGCAAACAAGACATGGACTGTAGGTTTGTTGTTAAGTAGAATCTGTTTGTCATTTTGAATGGGTACATTTTTAACGTGTTTAGCTTCAGCCAAAAAATCTTTTTTAAGCTTTTTGGAAAACATAGGGAAGGGTTATCACCCCTGTGACATTTGTTTTGCTGTCTTTCCTCCTCTTTAGAAGATTTCACCTCACTTTTTGTCCCAATGACAAATGCTTTTTGAGAATTTGTTTTTTTTTTTGTGGAACAAGGATTGGAAAGCATCAGTGGAAAGGAGAAATGTCTTTCCCATATTAACTCTTACAGCAGAGTTTCCCTTCCTAGGGGTAGATTTCATCTCACTTCCTGTTGTCTCCTTCCGTTTGCAAGTAGGAGTTGTTTGTAAGTTAGATGTTTGAAAGTAGGGGCCTGCCCTATATACTCAGCAGAAATTTGGGCCTTAGTTGTTGTTGTGGCCACAACACTGTAAGCCCTCACAGGGCCCTGCTGTGAAAATATTAGATCAAGGATTGTAATTACATGCCCCTGTTGAACAGGATCAGAAAAACTGGGCCTTTGGTGGTGGTGCTGGTGCCACAACACTGTAAGTCCTCACTCGCTCTTGGTGAGTGCAGAAATGGGCCCTGCTGTGAAATATTAGATCAAGAATTGTAATTACATGCCCCTGTTGAACAGGGGCAGAAAAATTGGGCCTTTGGTGGTGGTGGTGGTGGTGGTGCTGGTGCCACAACACTGCAACCCCTCACAGACACTCTAGTTGGAACGCAGGAACGAGCCCTGCTGCAAAGTATTGCATCAAAAATTGTAATTACACGCCCCTGTTAAACAGGGGCAGAAAAATTGGGCCTTAGGCACTGGTGCTGGTGCCACAACACTGCAACCCCTCACAGACACTCTAGTTGGAACGCAGGAACGAGCCCTGCTGCAAAGTATTGCATCAAAAATTGTAATTACATTCCCCTGTTAAACAGGGGCTGAAAAATTGTGCCTTAGGCACTGGTGGTGGCGCCCAGAACCAAAAATGTTCTTACAAGCTATCAGCGTGATGATTGAGGAGGAAGAGGATAATTACTCAGGGATAGTCACTCAGCATCAGCATAGGAAGTATTTGAAGGGATCTGAGATTTCAAAAAAAATTATTCGGTTACATCAGCATCAGGTGCTTGGTAGCTGGTGGTGATCCAAGACTGATTCATTTTTATGAAGGTCAGTCGATCGACCGAGTCGGTGGACAGACGCACCCTGTGATCGGTTACCACGCCTCCAGCAGCACTGAATGTGCGTTCCGAAAGAACGCTGGATGCAGGACAGGCCAGTATCTCAATTGCATACTGTGCAAGCTCTGGCCAGTGATCCATCCTCAAGACCCAGTAACCCAGAGGATTTTCGGTGGGAAAGGTATGCAAGTCTGATCTTGCCCCTAGGTATTCCTGCACCATGTAAAACAGACATTGGCGATGGTTGCTGGAACCGATCATACCTTGGGGCTGCGGACCAAAAAATTGTCTGAACGCATCTGTCAGACGGCCACCTTCTCCACCGCTCCTTCTTTGACTGACCGAAGCCTCAGCAACACGTTGTCCAGAAACAGGAGTTTGTAACCTCCCAGTCTCTGGGAACGCGTTGCACAGACCTTTCTGCAAAGCCTCCCGAAGATGTTTCATCCTCTGCTCCCTCTGCGATGGCAAGATAAGGTCCGCAACCTTACCCTTGTAACGTGGATCAAGGACGGTTGCCAGCCAGTATTGGTCCTTCTCCTTGATACCACGAATACGAGGATCCTTCCGCAGGCTTTGCAGGATCAGGGAGGCCATGCAGCGTAGGTTTGCTGAGGCATTCGGTCCGGAGTCCTCTGGGTCACTAAGGACGACATGGTCCGCAGCCACCTCCTCCCAGCCACGTACAAGTCCATGTGTTTCTTGGGACTGATCCCTTAAAGACTGCTGCTGATTCTGAGTGCCAGGCTCCACCTCCATACTGACACAATCCTCCTCCTCCTCTTCCTGTGTGATCGGCAGGCACGCAGGAACACTGTCTGGATAAAGGGGGCCTTGAGAGCTAAGGAAGTCCTCCTCTTCCTGCCTCTGTTCTGCCTCAAGTGCCCTGTCCATTATTCCACGCAGCGTGTGCTCCAACAGGTGGACAAGGGGGACAGTGTCACTGATGCATGCACTGTCACTGCTCACCATCCTCGTGGCCTCCTCAAATGGTGACAGGACAGTGCATGCATCCCTGATCATGGCCCACTGGCGTGGGGAAAAAAACCAAGCTCCCCTGACCCTGTCCTGGTGCCATAGTCGCACAGGTACTCATTGATGGCCCTCTGCTGCGTGTGCAGCCGCTGCAGCATGGCCAACGTTGAGTTCCATCTGGTGGGCATGTCACAGATTAGGCGGTTCTTGGGCAGGTTAAACTCCTTTTGGAGGTCCGTCAGCCGAGCACTGGCATTATATGACCGGCGGAAATGCACACAGACTTTCCTGGCCTGCCTAAGGACATCCTGTAAGCCCGGGTACCTGCCCAAGAACCGCTGCACCACCAAGTTAAGGACGCGAGCCAAACAGGGCACATGGGTTATTTGTCCCTGTCGGAGGGCAGAGAGACGGTTGGTGCCATTGTCGCAAACCACCATTCCTGCCTTAAGTTGGCGTGGCGTCAACCACCTCTGAACCTGCCCCTGCAGAGCTGACAGTACCTCTGCCCCAGTATGGCTCCTGTCCCCCAAGCACACCAGCTCAAGCACCGCATGGCATCTTTTGGCCTGCGTACTTGCGTGCCCCTTGAACGGCTACGGAGCACCGCTGGTTCCGAGGACAAAGCACAGGAAGAGGCCATGGAGGAAGAAGAAGAGGAGGGGGTGGAGGAGAGAGGTGTGTCACAATCATTAGCATTTTGGAGGCGTGGTGGCGGAACAACCTCCAACACTTATGCACCTTGTCCTGCATCCTTCCCAGCTGCCAGCAGAGTCACCCAATGCGCCGTGAAACTTAGGTAACGTCCCTGTCCATGCCTGCTGGACCATGAGTCAGCGGTAATATGCACCTTACCGCTGACTGCCCTGTCCAGCGAGGCATGGACATTGCCTTCCACATGCCGGTAGAGAGCCGGAATCGCCTTCAGTGAGAAAAAGTGGCGTTTGGGTACCTGCCACTGAGGAACCGCACATTCCACAAACTCACGGAAGGGGGCAGAGTCTACCAAATGAAAAGACAGCAGTTGAAGTTCTAGCAATTTTGCCAAGCTAGCATTCAACCGCTGGGCATGTGGATGGCTGGGAGCAAACTTCTTTCGGCGGTGCAGCAGCTGGGGCAGGGAAATTTGCCAGGTACAATCTGACGTCGGTGTACCAAAAGCAGATTGCCCACAAGTACTTGACTGTGACACACCTAATTCTACACCTTCATTCCTCTCAGTGCAGGTCTCAGAGAGGACTGAAGGTCTAGTGGGGTTGGAAATCTCAGCTGATGAGGAGCAAGGAGAGGTCCTCTTTGTTCTTTGGTGTGGGTCTTTTAGATACGCTTGCCAACGAACTGCATGGCAGGTCAACATATGTCTGGTCAAGCATGTGGTACCCAAGCGGGAGATGTTTTGGCCACGCGAGATACGCTTGAGACATATGTTGCAAATAGCAGCGGTGCGATCTGATGCATTCGTCTCAAAAAAGGCCCACACCAAAGAACTTTTTGAATAACGCGCAGAGACTGCAGCGCCCTGCACATGTGGAGCTTTGGGGTGTGATGCAGTCAATGTGCTGCCTTTAGGCTGGCCCCTGGAGGGCATCCTGCCTCGTTGGTGATGTGCCGCCTCCTCCTCCTCCTCCTCCTCTCTCCTATCAGGCACCCACGTTGAGTCAGTGACCTCATCATCCCCTCCCTCCTCATCACTGGAGCAAACCTGGCAGTATGCTGCAGCAGGGGGAGCATGACTGCCAGTTTGCTGTCCTTCTTGGGCACCCCCTCTGTCCGTGCTCATGTTACTGCCTTCATCGAGCTCAGTATCATCATCAGAGCCTTCCAAACGCTGGGCATCCTCCTGGAGCATGTAACCAACACTGTGGTCAAACAGTTCGAGGGACTCCTCAGGAGGACATGGTGGGGCTAGGGAAGGAGTCACTGATGACATTGAGCCGAGGAAAGAGGTCGCTGCTTTGCCAGACAAAGTACCCTGGGCATGGGTGAGAGAGGATGAGGAGGATGAGGACGGCTTGGTCATCCACTCGACCAAGTCTTCCGCATGTTGCGGCTCAACACGGCCAGCTGCCGAAAAAAAGGCCAAGCGTGTCCCACGGCCACGTGCTGATGAGGATGCACCGTCTCCACGACCAGCACTAGACACAGAGCCTGCTTGCCCTCTCTTATTGGCTTGTGACTGTCTGCCTCTCCTTCTTGGCCTTCCAGACATACTAATGGCCTGTAGCTGCACTAAGCTGGGATATATATATATATATACACTACCGTTCAAAAGTTTGGGGTCACATTGAAATGTCCTTATTTTTGAAGGAAAAGCACTGTACTTTTAAATGAAGCTAACTTTAAACTAGTCCTAACTTTAAACAAATATACTCTATACATTGCTAATGTGGTAAATGACTATTCTAACTGCAAATGTCTAGTTTTTGGTGCAATATCTACATAGGTGTATAGAGGCCCATTTCCAGCAACTATCACTCCAGTGTTCTAATGGTACAATGTGTTTGCTCATTGGCTCAGAAGGCTAATTGATGATTAGCAAACCCTTGTGCAATCATGTTCACACATCTAAAAACAGTCTAGCTCCTTCCAGAAGCTACAAAACTGACCTTCCTGTGAGCAGATTGAGTTTCTGGAGCATCACATTTGTGGGGTCAATTAAACGCTCAAAATGGCCAGAAAAAGAGAACTTTCATCTGAAACTCGACAGTCTATTCTTGTTCTTAGAAATGAAGGCTATTCCATGCGAGAAATTGCAAAGAAATTGAAGATTTCCTACAACGGTGTGTACTACTCCCTTCAGAGGACAGCACAAACAGGCTCTAACCAGAGTAGAAAAAGAAGTGGGAGGCCGCGTTGCACAACTAAGCAAGAAGATAAGCACATTAGAGTCTCTAGTTTGAGAAACAGACGCCTCACAGGTCCCCAACTGGCATCTTCATTAAATAGTACCCGCAAAACACCAGTGTCAACATCTACAGTGAAGAGGCGGCTGCGGGATTTTGGGCTTCAGGGCAGAGTGGCAAAGAAAAAGCCATATCTGAGACTGGCCAATAAAAGAAAAAGATTAAGATGGGCAAAAGAACACAGACATTGGACAGAGGAAGACTGGAAAAAAGTGTTGTGGACGGATGAATCCAAGTTTGAGGGGTTTGGATCACAAAGAAGAACGTTTGTGAGACGCAGAACAAATGAAAAGATGCTGGAAGAATGCCTGACGCCATCTGTTAAGCATGGTGGAGGTAATGTGATGGTCTGGGGTTGCTTTGGTGCTGGTAAGGTGGGAGCTTTGTACAGGGTAAAAGGGATTCTGAATAAGGAAGGCTATCACTCCATTTTGCAACGCCATACCATACCCAGTGGACAGCGCTTGATTGGAGCCAATTTCATCCTACAACAGGACAATGACCCTAAACACACCTCCAAATTGTGCAAGAACTATTTACAGCAGAAGCAGGCAGCTGGTATTCTATCGGTAATGGAGTGGCCAGCACAGTCACCAGATCTGAACCCCATTGAGCTGTTGTGGGAGCAGCTTGACCGTATGGTACGCCAGAAGTGCCCATCCAACCAATCCAACTTGTGGGAGCTGCTTCTAGAAGCGTGGGGTGCAATTTCTCCAGCTTACCTCAATAAATTAACAGCTAGAATGCCAAAGGTGTGCAATGCTGTAATTGCTGCAAAAGGAGGATTCTTTGATGAAAGCAAAGTTTGATGTAAAAACAATGTTATTTCAAATACAAATCATTATTTCTAACCTTGTCAATGTCTTGACTCTATTTTCTATTCATTTCACAACGTATGGTGGTGAATAAGTGTGACTTTTCATGGAAAACACAAAATTGTTTGGGTGACCCCAAACTTTTGAACGGTAGTGTATATATATATATATATATATATATATATGTACTGATACTGCAGCTAGCAAAATCAACTGCCTGCCTGTAGTATGAGAACACCACCAACCTTCTACAGGTAGCTTTAGCTGAACACTGTGAGGTGGACGCACCCCACTAACTTGTAGGTTTAGCTGAACACTGTGAGCAGGACGCACTGCACTAACTGTAAATAGTCTAGCTGCCTGACTGTGGTACTAATAGGATCAAAAGAACACCAGCAATTTTCTTCAGGTAGCTGTATTTACTGTAACAAGACAAGCCTGCCTGTCAGTAAGAAGATATCAGGAACAGATCTAGCTGAACACTGTGAGCAAGACGCACCCCACTAGCTTGTAGGTTTAGCTGAACACTGTGAGGTGGATGCACCCCACTAACTTGTAGGTTTAGCTGAACACTGTGAGCAGGACGCACCCCACTAACTTGTAGTTTTAGCTGAACACTGTGAGCAGGACGCACTGCACTAACTGTAAATAGTCTAGCTGCCTGACTGTGGTACTAGTAGGATCAAAAGAACACCAGCAAATTTCTTCAGGTAGCTGTATTTACTGTAACAAGACAAGCCTGCCTGTCAGTAAGAAGATAACAGGAACAGATCTAGCTGAACACTGTGAGCAGGACGCACCCCACTAGCTTGTAGGTTTAGCTGAACACTGTGAGGTGGACGCACCCCACTAACTTGTAGGTTTAGCTGAACACTGTGAGCAGGACGCACCCCACTAACTTGTAGTTTTAGCTGAACACTGTGAGCAGGACGCACTGCACTAACTGTAAATAGTCTAGCTGCCTGACTGTGGTACTAATAGGATCAAAAGAACACCAGCAATTTTCTTCAGGTAGCTGTATTTACTGTAACAAGACAAGCCTGCCTGTCAGTAAGAAGATAACAGGAACGGATCTAGCTGAACACTGTGAGCAGGACGCACTGCACTAACTGTAAATAGTCTAGCTGCCTGACTGTGGTACTAATAGGATCAAAAGAACACCAGCAATTTTCTTCAGGTAGCTTTATATACTGTAACAAGACAAGCCTGCCTGTCAGTAAGAAGATAACAGGAACGGATCTAGCTGAACACTGTGAGCATGACGCACTGCACTAACTGTAAATAGTCTAGCTGCCTGACTGTGGTACTAATAGGATCAAAAGAACACCAGCAATTTTCTTCAGGTAGCTGTATTTACTGTAACAAGACAAGCCTGCCTGTCAGTAAGAAGATAACAGGAACGGATCTAGCTGAACACTGTGAGCAGGACGCACCCCACTAGCTTGTAGGTTTAGCTGAACACTGTGAGGTGGACGCACCCCACTAACTTGTAGGTTTAGCTGAACACTGTGAGCAGGACGCACCCCACTAACTTGTAGTTTTAGCTGAACACTGTGAGCAGGACGCACTGCACTAACTGTAAATAGTCTATCTGCCTGACTGTGGTACTAATAGGATCAAAAGAACACCAGCAATTTTCTTCAGGTAGCTGTATTTACTGTAAAAAGACAAGCCTGCCTGTCAGTAAGAAGATAACAGGAACAGATCTAGCTGAACACTGTGAGCAGGACGCACCCCACTAGCTTGTAGGTTTAGCTGAACACTGTGAGGTGGACGCACCCCACTAACTTGTAGGTTTAGCTGAACACTGTGAGCAGGACACACCCCACTAACTTGTAGTATTAGCTGAACACTGTGAGCAGGACGCACTGCACTAACTGTAAATAGTCTAGCTGCCTGACTGTGGTACTAATAGGATCAAAACAACACCAGTAATTTTCTTCAGGTAGCTGTAAATACTGTAACAAGACAAGCCTGCCTGTCAGTAAGAAGATAACAGGAACGGATCTAGCTGAACACTGTGAGCAGGACGCACTGCACTAACTGTAAATAGTCTAGCTGCCTGACTGTGATACTAAAAGGGTCAAAAGAACACCAGTGATTTTCTTCAGGTAGCTGTAAATACTGTAACAAGACAAGCCTGCCTGTCAGTAGGAAGATAACAGGAACGGATCTAGCTAAACTGAATACAGTGTATATATATATATATATATATGCAACACCTGGGATCAGGCCCGGACTGGGACAAAAAATAGGCCCGGGCATTTTGGATTGAGCAGCCCATGACATGTTAACTGGCCCCTTCCCCACTCTCCACCCTGAGAGATCCCCTGAGAGAGGGGAGGGGGGAACCCAGCAGAGGTGTGGAGGGGGGGGTGCGACAAGGAAAGAGCATGGGGGTTGGAGAGCACAGGGAAGAACCTTGAGAACATGGGGTGGGGCGAGAGCACAGGGGAGAGGCAGAGAACACAGGGAGGAAGAGGAGAGCACAGGGGGGCAGCGGAGAGCATGGGGGGAGGTGGAGAGCCCAGGGAGGACAATGGAGAGCATGGGGGATGTGGACAGCACAGGAGGGCTGGCGGAGAGCATGGGGTGATGGGAAGACCGGAAGAGCACAGGGGGTAGTGGCGGAGAGCATAGGGGGAGGTGGAGAGCATGGGGGGAGCAACGGAGAGCATGGGGAATGTGAAGAGCACAGGGGGAAGCGGAGAGCGTGGGGGTAATGTGGAGAGCACGGGGGGGGGGGGTGGCAGAGAGCACGGGGGTGGCAGAGAGCATTGGGGAGGTGGACAGCATGGGGGGAGGTGGACAGCATGGGGGGGAGGTGGAGAGCATGGGGGGGAGGTTGAGAGTTTGAGGGGGTGGCAGAGAGCATGGGGGGGAGGTGGAGCGTATGGGGGGAAGGTGGAGAGTATGGGGGGTGGCAGAGAGCATGGAGGGAGGTGGAAAGCATCGGGGGGGAGGTGGAGAGTATGGGGGGGTGGCAGAGAGCATGGGGGGAGGTGGAGACTATGAGGGGGTGGCAGAGAGCATGGGGGGGAGGTGGAGCGTATGGGGGGAGGTGGAGAGTATGGGGGAGGTGGAGAGTATGGGGGGGTGGCAGAGAGCATGGGGGGGTGGCAGAGAGCATGGGGGGAGGTGGAGACTATGAGGGGGTGGCAGAGAGCATGGGGGGGAGGTGGAGCTTATGGGGGGAGGTGGAGAGCATGGGGGGTGGCGGAGAGCATGGGGGGTGGCAGAGAGCATGGGGGGTGGCAGAGAGCATGGGGGGGAGGTGGAGAGCATGGGGGGGAGGTGGAGAGCATGGGGGGGAGGTGGAGAGCATGGGGGGGAGGTGGAGACTATGAGGGGGTGGCAGAGAGCATGGGGGGAGGTGGAGCGTATGGGGGGAGGTGGAGCGTATGGGGGGTAGGTGGAGCGTATGGGGGGTAGGTGGAGCGTATGGGGGGTGGCAGAGAGCATGGGGGAAGGTGGAGAGCATGGGGGAAGGTGGAGACTATGAGGGGGTGGCAGAGAGCATTGGGGGGAGGTGGAGCGTATGGGGGGAGGTGGAGAGCATGGGGGGAGGTGGAGAGCATGGGGGGAGCAACGGAGAGCATGGGGAATGTGAAGAGCACAGGGGGAAGCGGAGAGCGTGGGGGTAATGTGGAGAGCACGGGGGGTGGCAGAGAGCACGGGGGGTGGCAGAGAGCATTGGAGAGGTGGAGAGCATGGGGGGGAGGTGGACAGCATGGGGGGAGGTGGAGAGCATGGGGGGGAGGTGGAGAGCATGGGGGGGAGGTGGAGAGTATGGGGGAGGTGGAGAGTTTGAGGGGGTGGCAGAGAGCATGGGGGGAGGTGGAGCGTATGGGGGGAAGGTGGAGAGTATGGGGGGGTGGCAGAGAGCATGGAGGGAGGTGGAGAGCATCGGGGGGAGGTGGAGAGTATGGGGGGTGGCAGAGAGCATGGGGGGAGGTGGAGACTATGAGGGGGTGGCAGAGAGCATGGGGGGAGGTGGAGCGTATGGGGGGAGGTGGAGAGTATGGGGGGGTGGCAGAGAGCATGGGGGGAGGTGGAGACTATGAGGGGGTGGCAGAAAGCATGGGGGGTCGGTGGAGCGTATGGGGGGAGGTGGAGAGCATGGGGGGTGGCAGAGAGCTTGGGGGGTGGCAGAGAGCATGGGGGGGAGGTGGAGAGCATGGGGGGGAGGTGGAGATTATGAGGGGGTGGCAGAGAGCATGGGGGGAGGTGGAGCGTATGGGGGGAGGTGGAGCGTATGGGGGGAGGTGGAGCGTATGGGGGGTAGGTGGAGCGTATGGGGGGTGGCAGAGAGCATGGGGGAAGGTGGAGAGCATGGGGGAAGGTGGAGACTATGAGGGGGTGGCAGAGAGCATGGGGGGGAGGTGGAGCGTATGGGGGGAGGTGGAGAGTATGGGGGGGTAGGTGGAGCGTATGGGGGGAGGTGGAGAGTATAGGGGGTGGTAGAGAGCATGGGGGGTGGCAGAGAGCATGGGGGGTGGCAGAGAGCATGGGGGGTGGCAGAGAGCATGGGGGGCGGCAGAGAGCATGGGGGGCGGCAGAGAGCATGGGGGGGAGGTGGAGCGTATGGTGGGAAGGTGGAGTGTATGGGGGGAAGGTGGAGCGTATGGGGGGAGGTGGAGAGTATGGGGGGTGGCAGAGAGCATGGGGGAAGGTGGAGACTATGAGGGGGTGGCAGAGAGCATGGGGGGAGGTGGAGCGTATGGGGGGTGGCAGAGAGCATGGGGGGAAGGTGGAGAGCATGGGGGGTGGCAGAGAGCATGGGGGGTGGCAGAGAGCATGGGGGGTGGCAGAGAGTATGGGGGGTGGCAGAGAGTATGGGGGTGGCGGAGAGCATGGGGGGTGGCGGAGAGCATGGGGGGTGGCGGAGAGCATGGGGGGTGGCTGAGAGCATGTGGGGTGGCGGAGAGCATGTGGGGTGGCGGAGAGCATGGGGGGGTGGCAGAGAGCATGGGGGTGGCAGAGAGCATGGGGGGAGGCGGAGAGTATGGGGGTGGCAGAGAGCATGGGGGGAGGTGGAGAGTATGGGTGGCAGAGAGCATGGGGGGTGGCGGAGAGCATGTGGGGTGGCAGAGAGCATGTGGGGTGGCAGAGAGCATGGGGGGAGGTGGAGAGTATGGGTGGCAGAGAGCATGGGGGGAGGTGGAGAGCATGGGGGGTGGCAGAGAGCATGGGGGTGGCAGAGAGCATGGGGGGGAGGTGGAGAGCATGTGGGGTGGCAGAGAGCATGGGGGGGAGGTGGAGAGCATGTGGGGTGGCAGAGAGCATGGGGGGGGGCAGAGAGCATGGGGGGAGGTGGAGAGTATGAGGGGGTGGCAGAGAGCATGGGGGGAGGCGGAGAGTATGGGGGTGGCAGAAAGCATGGGGGGTGGCAGAGAGCATGGGGGGAGGTGGAGAGTATGGGTGGCAGAGAGCATGGGGGAGGTGGAGAGTATTGGGGGGAGGTGGAGAGTATGGGGGGTGGCGGAGAGCATGGGGGGTGGCGGAGAGCATGGGGGGAGGCGGAGAGCATGGGGGAGGCAGAGAGCATGGGGGGAGGTGGAGAGCATGGGGGGTGGCGGAGAGCATGGGGGGTGGCGGAGAGCATGGGGGGTGGCAGACAGCATGGGGGGTGGCAGAGTGCATGGGGGGTGGCAGACAGCATGGGGGGTGGCAGAGAGCATGGGGGGTGGCAGAGTGCATGGGGGGTGGCAGACAGCATGGGGGGTGGCAGACAGCATGGGGGGTGGCAGACAGCATGGGGGGTGGCAGACAGCATGGGGGGTGGCAGAGAGCATGGGGGGAGGCAGACAGCATGGGGGGTGGCAGAGAGCATGGGGGGAGGTGGAGAGTATGGGGGGTGGCAGAGAGCATGGGGGTGATGTGGAGAGCACGGGGTTGGCAGAGAGTATGGGTGCGGTGGAGAGCCCTGCGGGAGCAGCAGAGAGAAGCAGGATAGGAGGATCGGTGGGGGTGGCTACATATAGAAGAATCATTTTCTCCATCTTCCTCCTGCAGTCTCGGAATGCCTGCTTCTCCTCTACCTCTCACAGGCATTCCGATACTGCAGGAGGAAGATGGAGAAAATAATTGTTCTATATGTAGCCACCCCCACCGATCCTCCTATCTAGTTCACAGGGGAGGCTGAACTTACGTTTTCTGTTCCGGCACCTCTCGACATAACACCGGCTCCAAGGTGTCTGCTCTGGCTCCTCCCCCCGGCACTGACGGCTGACCTATACGTGCGGCCGTGCAGCCGTGGTGAGGCCGAAGGCGTCTCATTTAGCTCCTCCCCCCGGCGCCGATGGCTGAGCTCCGGGCAGCCGCGGAGAGGCTGGATGAGCGGCACAAGCTCAAGCCTCGGGCCATGCAAGGACTTGCAGCCTGGCGGCCCCAGCGGCCGCGGCCCACCGGGCAAATGCCCGGTTTGCCCTATGGCCAATCCGGGCCTGCCTGGGATGCATATATATACACAATACACTGTAAGTGCAGCTAACTGACTGACTGTCCTGCCTAATCTAGCTAACTCAAATGAAATGACACTGTCTCTCTCTCTCTCTCTATCTCTCAGCACACCGGAACACACTGCACAGGGCCGCCGTGTAGGCGGCCTTATATAGTGTGGGGCGTGTACTAAATCCCCTGAGCCATAATTGGCCAAAGCCTCCTTGGCTTTGGCCAATTACGGCTCTCTGTTCAGGCGGCGCTGTGATTGGCCAAGCATGCGGGTCATAGTGCATGCTTGGCCAATCATCAGCCAGCAATGCACTGCGATGCCGCAGTGAATTATGGGCCGTGACGCGCCACACGAATTTGGCGCGAACGGCCCATATCGTTCGCAATTCGGCGAACGACCGAACAGCCGATGTTCGAGTCGAGCATGGGTTCGACTCGAACACGAAGCTCATCCCTACTCCTGAGCGCTCCCTTAGGGCCCACCCACGCTAGATGCAGTTGCCTGCGTCTTTTCCGCATGGAAAGCGTAGGTAACTGCAATGGCACACAGAAATAAATAGTTTACTGTGTGTTATGTTCAGACCAGAATGCAGGGTTATACTATGTTCCAGAGCTGAGGAATATTATTGCATAATATTGCACCTCTTTGCTTGCTCCCACAGAAGCACAGAAGCACAGTGCACCATGCTCCTGTGCAGTTATATGAAGGAATCATCAATTTGTACACTTCAGTTTCCTTTAAAAAAAAAAAGGGAGAGGTATGATGCGATAAAACGCACATCCACATCACCCCCCCTTCCGCACCAATGTGCAACCCAAAATGCCATGTGGGCAGCAGTGGTTTGGGCTGCACATTAGTGTGAATGGTCCCTTATACAGAGCAGATGGATCACGTAAGCCAGATCGGAGCCGATTAAAAAAAGATAAGTACACAGACCTAGCCATCCAGCAAAATTCGAGAGTTGAGGCAAACCATTTACCACTGACAGGGGTGCTTAAAATGATCAGCTTTTAATCATTTATGTAAAACCTTTATCCCAAAAGGAAACTGATGTAAATTTTCATAAAGTGTTAACAGGCGTTTGCCTTTAATGTGTTAGTATATCCAAATCTTCTAGTACATCTAACAATCCCCTCCCTTCAGACTGACAATGTTGCTGTATAAATGTCCCCCTGTGCTCCTTCATCCAGAGTGGGTGCACTGTAATACAGGAGGTGTTTTACTGAACAGAGTGAAAACAGAGGGAAAAAAGAAAACAAATGCAGCCACCACATCTAATGATTGGTAAGCTGCAATATATTACATTTTGCTGGAGTTCAGTTTTAACCACTAGAGATCCACGTTATAGCCGAATGACGGCTACAGAGCGGACCTGTGCACATCCTGTGCACGAGCGGCCTGCACGCCCCCTGCAGGGTGCACGTGGCGCACTCTGTGATCAGCGAGTCTATGAGACTCGCCTGATCACAGATCGGAGTAAGGGGTCGATCCAGACCCCTTACCACATGATCAGCTGTCAGCCAATGACAGCTGATCATGTGACATCAACAGAGCCGGTAATCGGCTATTTTTTCTTCTTGCACTGACAGCGTGAGGAGGAAAAAAAAGGCGATCATCAGTCCCGATCACGGCAAGCACCACCAGATCCTCAGTGCCCATCTGTGCCCTCTGCCAGTGCCACCTAGCAATAGGCAGCAGTGCCGCCTACCAGTGCCCACAGTGCCACCAATCAGTGCCCACAGTGCCACCCATCAGTGCCCAGAGTCAGTGCCTCAACAACAGTGCTGCACATCAGTGCCGCCCATCAGTGCCGCCCATCAGTGGTACCTATCAGTGCCCATCAGTGCCACCCATCCGTGCCACCCATCAGGGCCCATCAGTGGCCATCAGTGCAGCCTTATCTGTGCCCATCAGTGCCGCCTTATCTGTCCCCATCAGTGCTGCCTTATCTGTGCCCATCAGTGCCGCCTTAAATGTGCCTATCTGTGCCCATCAGTGCAGCCTATCAGTGCCCACCAGTGCCTCATCAGCGCATATCAATGAAGGAGAAAAATTACCTGTTTGCAAAATTTTATAAGAAAATATGAAACATAATTTTTTTTTCAAAATTTTCCATCTTTTTTGTTTGTTTAGCAAGAAATAAAAATCCCAGCTGTGATTAAATACCAGCAAAAGAAAGCTCTATTTGTGGGAAAAAAATGATAAAAATTTAATTTGGGTACAGTGTTGTATGACCGCGCAATTGTCATTCAAATTGCGTCAGCACTGAAAGCTGAAAATTGGTCTGGGCAGGAGGGGGGTTTAAGTGCCCAGTAAGCAAGTGGTTAAATATTTAGTCTAATCCATCTACGTTACATAGAAACATAGAAACGTGACATCAGAAAAAGTAGTAGTCCAGCTATCATGTGACCACTGTAACCAATCACAGCAGGTTACATGACAGTTGAAAACAACGGATGGCTTTCTTTCAAGCCATTTATTGTATGCAATTGTGTTGCCAGCTGTGATTGGTCACAGTGATCACATAGTACAGACTGTGCCATGTGATCAGCTTTGGTCAGTCACAGCTGATCACAACAAAACAAATTGAATGGATCAGTTTAATCCAGTAAAATACTGATTGCTCCCCCAGAGTAGTACAATGTTACTATAGTAACATTTTAGTGCTCTGGTCAAAGTGTGTTAAAAAAGAAATCAGAAAAAAAGAAAAGAAAAACAATATAATATTTTTTTTTTTCGTACTGTCACCAGTCAGTATCCCTGATCACCGCCACACCAGTTATATGACAATTCTATACTGCACTGGTGACAGTATGTAAAAAAATACACCTAATTTTTTAATTTCTTGATTTTTCAAAAAATTATGACAAAAAATGACAACTTCACAAAATCCGCCATGCCTCTTGCTAAATACCTTGGACTCTCTACATTCCAAAAAAAAGGGGGTCATTTGGGGGATAATTGTACTGTCCTGACATTTTTGGGCCTTAGGAAATGAGACAGGCGTCAGTACATCAGGATGGAACAATTTTCAGATTATATACCATAGTTTGTGGATTGTGTATCTTTCCTACAGACTAAATAATATACACTGATTTGGGTTATTTTCACCAAAGAAATGTAGCAGAATACACTTTGGCCTAAATTTGTGAAGAAAGATTATTTATTTGCAAAATTTTATAACAGAAACAAAGATAAACAATTGTATTTTTTTTTTTTACATTTTCAGTCTTTCTTTATTTATTTAGCAAAAAATAAAAAACTCAGTGGTGAAAAAATACCACCAAAAGAAAGCTCTATTTGTGTGAACAACATAATAAAAAATGTAGTTTGGGTACAGTGTTGCATGACAGCGCAATTGTCATTTAACCACTTAAGGACCGAGCCTCTTTTTGAGATGTGTTGTTTACAAGTGAAAAACTGTTTTTTTTTTGCTAGAAAATTACTTAGAACCCCCAAACATTATGCATTTTTTTTTCTAACACCCTAGAGAATAAAATGGCAGTCGTTGCAATACTTTTTGTCACACCGTATTTGCGCAGCGGTCTTACAAGCGCACTTATTTTGGAAAAAATACACTTTTTTGAATTAAAAAATAAGACAACAGTAAAGTTAGCCTATTTTTTTTTATATTGTTAAAGATAATGTTACACTGAGTAAATTGATACCTAACATGTCACGCTTCAAAATTGCGCCCACTCATGAAACGGCGACAAACTTTTACCCTTAAAAATCTCCATAGGCGACGTTTAAAAAACTCTACAGGTTGCATGTTTTGAGTTACAGAGAAGGTCTAGAATTATTGCTCTCACTCTACTGATCGCGGCAATACCTCACATGTGTGGTTTGAACACCGTTTTCATATGCTGGCGCTACTCACATATGTGTTCGCTTCTGCACGCAAGCTTGGCGGGACAGGGCGCGTTTAAAATTTAAAAAAAATTTTTCTTTATAATTTACCTTTTATTTTTTTATTTTTACACTGTTTTTTTAAAAAAAAAATAATAATAATTGCGTCACTTTTATTCCTATTACAAGGAATGTACACATCCCTTGTAATAGAAAAAAACTGACAGTGCCTCTTAAATATGAGATCTGGGATCAAAAAGACCTCAGATCTCATATTTACACTAAAATGCAATAAAAAAGAAAATGTAAAAAAAATGTTGTCATTTAAAACAATAATAAAAAAAATGGCCCTTTAAGAGCTACGGGCAGAAGTGACGTTTTGACATCACTTCCGCCCTGCAATGTTATGGAGACGTGTGGGCGCCATCTTCCCCTCACTCGTCTCCATACCCAGCAAGAGGTAACATCCAATCACCTCTGCCGCTCCTGACGGATCCGGTAAGCGTCGCAGCGCGGCGGGAGGGGGGGCCCACTCCCGCGCCGATAAAAGGGATCTCGCAGAGAATCCACCACAGAGACCACTCTTATCGGAAAGTGGACCGCCGGCCGAAGAAGAGGATACCAGGGTTATGGCAGCTAGCTGCTGCCATAGCAACGATATTCCTCTTCAAGCTTAGGATGTGTAACGATGTGCGGCGGTCCGTAAGTGGTTAAAATGCGACAGCGCTGAAAGCTGAAAATTGGCCTGGGGGTAAAAGTGCCTGGTAGTGAAGTGGTTAATTTAAAAAAAAAAAAGACAAAAAACTTGCCATGCCTCTCATTAAATACCTTGGACTGTCTGCTTTCAAAAAAGGGGTAATTTCGGGGTATTCGTACTGTCCTGACATGTTAGGGCCTCAAGAAATGAGATAGGCCGTCAGTACATCAGGACTAATCTATTTTCAGTGATTGCTACCTAAGTTTTTGGATTCTATACTTTTTACACAGACCAAACAATATACACTGATTTGGGTTATTTTTACCAAAGAAATGTAGCAGTATAAATTTTAGTCAAAATTTATGAAAAAAAATGACTTATTTGCTAAATTTTATAACAGAAACTAAGAAAAACACGTTTTTTTTTTTTTTTTCAAAAATGTTGGTCTTTTTTAGTTTATAGTGCAAAGAAACCCCTCAGTGGTGATTAAATACCATCACAAGAAGGCTCTAGTTGTATGAAAAAAATGACTGAGTAATTGTGATTCAAAGTGTGAGAGCGCTGAAAGCTGAAAATTGGTCTGGGCCGGAAGGGGATAAAAGTGTCTGGTATTGAGGTGGTAATGCATGCTTCTAACAGAATATGTGTGCTTTATTTTCTAGCTTATGTAGTAGGTGAGTGCTAAAGACAGATCAAGTGCAGAGTACATTTTAATGGGATAAGTGCTTGCTGAAATTGTGAATTCCTGACACGAATGGCTCTGTGAATTGTGGAAAGCAATGCATCCATCCACTGGTGCTGTACAGCATTTATATGAGAAATAAAAATTAAAAAAATCCAAGGCCTTAACATTACTTTTTTTTAAAAATATATCAAAACTATATCTGAAAATAATACCAGAACAGTTCCTGCCCAACCTCCCGTACACAATTACAGAATATAATTTGCTATAAAAAAAGCGATGTGTGCAATGTAAATAAGCGCTGATGTTTTTCACACCTTGCAGGATAAATTATTGATATCAATATATGGCTTACAGAACAGTCCCAAATGTTTTCAGAACTCCAGCACAGTGCAGAAACTTTTAGATCTATAGTGCTGAATGCTACAAATTGTTTGGCATTACAATTCATTTTTTCTTGTGAATGTCTCCAAGTATAACCGAGTCCACGTCTCTAGACACATAGCAGGATGAATGGGTTTTGAAATCAAACTTTATGTTTGCACTAACATGCATTAAATTCCCTTTCTGGGGTGTTTTAATGTTATTCAACGACTTCTCACTCTAGGAAATGTATGTATTTATAATACAGCTTGCAGCAAAAAGAGAAAAAAAAAGCTGTACACAATGGATAAAATCAATGCCACCTCTCTTTATTTGTAACAAAACAACTGCAAGAAAATATGTTCTGGAAAGTAATAAAAAAAGGCATAAAACTTGTTTTAAAATTGACTTTTTTCAGTTTTAACACTTTAAACTAATGTCTACTTACTTTTAATAAAGAGGGACTGAAATGATCAAAAAACCACCTCCACGGCTTTCGGATGAAATATGTATTTAGATAAATTAGTGGGTGGGTGGACAAATCAGTTGTTTCTTTTGGGGCTGGTCAGAAATTATTGGTGGAACAGTGGCTGCACCCAATTAGCCTTTTGCTTGGATATTCTGACAACCGCCACCAACAGCTTTCAGAATACAATAGCGCAACAGGAGGATTCATCCAAAGGAAGGCAAAAAAACAAACAATAAAGCATGATTCAATTTGCTCCAGCAGGGGAAAAAATGCTTTCCTGTTCTCCCAAGAGGCAATATGATATTCCATGGATCAACTTTACCTATAAATATTAGTATCCAGTTATGTTATGTACATTTAGGAAATAATCCAGACAGTGGCGGAATTACTAGGGTCGCAACAGTCACAGTTGCGACAGGGCCCTGGCATTCCGTCACTGGGGGGGGGGGGCAGCGGGGTTGCTATTCACATGGCCCTGAGCGGAGAGCGTGTCTCTCATGTAACAGCAGCACAGAGACACCGGCATTGACGTTTTATTTCCCCCTTGTCCGTCCTCTCTCGCACGGGATGACAAAGGACACACAGCTGATCTGCTCCCCCTTCTCCCCCCTCCCCTCTCCTGTGTGTGTCCATACCTCTCTTAATAGAAGAAAGGACTTTGCTCGCTTTGGAAAACACAGCTTGGCATTCCATGCTATTATTAAGCTTATATTCTACCAGATTCCCCAGATCCCTCTCCACCATTGACTTTCCCAGCTGTTCTCCCCTAGTATGTATGAGCCATGCATGTTTTTAGCCCCAGGTGCATAACTTTACATTTATCAACATTAAACCTCATTTGCGCACAGTTGCCCAAAAAAACAGTGCATTGAGGTTGGCTTGTAAGTTGGAGACATCCTATAAGAACGTTATTCCACTGCATAGCTTGGTGTCATCAGCAAACACTGAAATTGTACTTTTAATCCCAGACCCTGTATCATTTATAAAGATATTAAAAAGTAAGGGTCCTAACACTGAACCTTGGGATACTATTCCAGTCATTAAAGAGTCCCTAAAAAGTAGAAACAATGTCTTTAAAATGACAGAGCTCAATTCTTTTAGGATTCGTGGGTGGATGCCATTTGGTCCAGGTGCTTTATTCACCTTTATGCTGTCTAAATGTTTCTATGTCAATACCATCCCCATTTTGGACTTGAGTCTCCCCATGCTCCTTTGTATACACAGAGTTGAAGAAGGTATTTAATACATTTGCCTTCTTTGTCCCCAGTCACCCACTCCAGATTATTTTGTAAAGGGCCTAAATGCTCAGCCTTTTTATTATTCTTATATTTGAAGATTTTTTGGGGGGTTTGTCCAACTATCTTTTGCCATTTACTTTGAATTTTTGTGTCCTTTATTTCCTTTTTACATATTCTGTTATATTCTTTGTATCATTTACTTTCTTTTAATATTTTTATTGAAGTAACAATATTATTTAAGGCACAATCGATAAACAGTGACATAAACAGAGGTGAAAATCGAGCACCCTCAGAGAGTGCCTTTCCTTCAAAATGGTCATAAACATAAGACCTTTGACTAAGAGAGTGCAATCTCAACATAAAATGTTTTTTATGGGAGTGCCAATTAAAATGACCATATAACATAAAAAATTTAGGTAGTTCACTGTAGAGTCAAGAAATACATCTCCGATCAACTAGGGACCGGTTGCAGATTGTCCCATCAAGCTACTTTAACTTATAACATTAGGAATGACTATCACAGGGAGAAAGAAATATGACATAAGGAACAGAGGGGGGGGGTAAGGAAGTGGGGAAGGGTGAGGGGGGGGAGGGGAAAGAGGCAAAAGAAAGGGAACCCCTGTGCACATTTCTACTAGTATCATATCAGCATAGAGATACATGTTCTGTCAAAGCATCTTGCAGTTATCAACAAGAACCAAATCAGCAAAAATCTAAGAAAGTAAAAGAAAAAAAAGGAAGTAAATCAAGAGAAGGGAGGAGAGAGAGAGATTGAAGGAAGAGGGTCGACCAGGAGTGCTTTACGATGTAGATAAATAACGTATCCATGGATTCCATGTCACATCGAATTTCTTAGTAGAATTGTGAAGGATACAGGTAAGTCTATCGTTAACCATGATGCAGTTAAGTTTATTCTTCACGTAGTTAAGGGGAGCCATCGACTGCTTCTAATATTTACCAATAGTTTTTCTAGCTGCCAAAAACATTTATGTAATTATTTTTGTCGATTCTTTGGGGACCTCATCAGGAAACTTTTGAAAAAGCGCTGGTTCTAGGTATCTATGTATATTAACTCCCGTCACAGAATATACTAAGTTAAATATTCAAATCCAAAATCTAGTGACTACAGGGCACTGCCACCAAACATGGAACATTGTACCCATCTGGCCACAACATCTAAAGCAGGTGGGTGACGCAGACGGATGCATCCTTGTGACTCTGGTCGGGACCAAATACCAACGTAGAAGTGTTTTACAATTTGCTTCAATTAATGTTGTATTAATATTTTGAATAAAGCATAGGCAATATCTTGCCAATCCGATAATTCCAACCTGGTATTCAAGTCCCGTTCCCATTGAGTCATGTAAGGGAGCTTAGCAATCGGGTCAGTAAGGGTAGCATATATAGTAAATATCCGTTCTCGTAAGATGCCCTTCGTTTGACAAGATAGGCTCCAATCGGGTCTCAGGACCCACTTCCTGATTGGCCGGGAGGAGAAGCAGGAAGACATTAGTAAATATTAATTCACTAATGTCACACAAGTGGGTGCCAGCCCTTGCAGCCCTTTCCATCTTGCAAGGAGCTGAGTGATATTAAATCCAAAATATTAAATAATAGAGGTAACTGCTTAAACAGTGTTAGATGGAGTTTGGCTTTAATTTGTTAGTCAAGTCCATATAAATCTGCTAGTCTGTCTACTACCCTCCACCCAGATTGACAGTGCTGCTGTCCAAGAGTGCCTCATGTTGCTCCTCCATCTAGAGTAGAGACACCTTAGGACAGTAGGTGTGTTGCAGGCCGGATCACCAGGTGAAAATTAATGAAAAGAAGCTGTTCTGTTTCAAATGCCGCTTTATGCATTGGCATACCTCTTTAAACGCATTCTGTCCAGACAGTATGGTCACCTGCTGACTTGGCACCATCCTCAGGCAGTTTAACGCTTCAATAAGACACAGAGGTAAAATACAACTCAAATTTACTACAGCAGATTGCAGCACAGAATATGTTTTTCCAGTCTTTTGAAGTGTTATGCCGCGTACACACAATCGGAAGTCTCGTCGGAAAAGCCTTGGATAGTTTTTCAGAAGGGATTCCGCTCAAGCTTGTCTTGCATACACATGGTCACACCAAATTCCGACCAGAACGCAGTGACATACAACACGTACAACGGGACTAGAAAAGGGAAGTTCAATACCAAGTGTGCCACCCTTTGGGCTCCTTCTGCTAATCTCGTGTTAGTAGAAGTTTGGTGAGAGATAATTTGCGCTTTTCAGACTCGTGCTTTTCCGATCGTTGCTGCTCTTCAGTTTGTGCTTGTGGATTTGTATCTGTTCTTCAGTGCGTGTAGTCAGTTTGTATGTGTTTGTCAGTGCGTGCTATTTATAGTACTGTATTTGATTTCCAGTGCGTTCTTGTCCGCTCCTTTCTGATTTTCAGCTCGTTCTTTCAGGCCTTGCTGTCTTTCAGTGCTTTCTGTTTAGTTTGTTCTGACCAGCCGACCGTTTTGAAGCCATGTTGTGGGTACGTCCTCGTCGTAGAGTTCGTGCTGTGCGAGGGCTTGGTGTTGGGGTTCTTACTGTGACCCAAGCCCAGTCCATGAACAGGGTGGGGAGGAGTTCATGGACCAAGAATTGGTTGCTCCAGCGTGACCAATTCGCTCACATGCCTTTGTTGCGGGAGATCCAGGAGATTAACCCTGATGATTTCAGGAATTATCTCCGGATGACAGACCCCATTTTTCACCGTTTGTTGGCTTTGCTGTCCCCTTATATTAGCAGGCAGGACACCTGCATGCGGCAAGCCATCACTCCCGAACAAAGGCTAGTCGCCACGTTCCGGTACTTGGCGACTGGGAGAAGTCTGCAGGACCTCAAGTTCTCGACAGGCATCTCCCCAAAGGCTCTGGGGATCATTATTCCAGAGACCTGTTCTGCCATCATTCAGGTCCTGCAGAAGGACTATATTTGGGTACGTTTTCGCCTTTAACATCACATTCTATGTATTTAATGTTTGCTAATGTATTGTATTTCTTTCATCATTCCCTAATTACCATGATTGTAAAATGCTGGGAATGTCTCCTTTGTGCCAATGCATGCTGGCAGTTTTTAAACTTCATTTTTTTTGTCCTTCATGCATATTTGCCTTCAATAACCTCCCCAGCATGCTATCCTGGGCCCATATCCACCTAGCCTAGGCACTTAACAATGTATTTGGTCATAGTAGTGCTTTACCCTAAACACCCCCTAAAATGTATACAAATGTTATTTGTGTCCTTAAATTCAGGCAGAGTGCCAGAGGCTTTTTTTTGGGGTCCCAAAATCATTTTGAACCCTCCCTCCCCTCAACCGCTAAATCAACCCATACCAATCCTCGATCTGCTGACTTTGCCAAACCCATACACACTATACCTACCTCTTTTGTGTTCATATTTATGGATTAATTCACCAAAGTATGTAGTGCAAGGGCCTGCCTCGATACTTTCAAATGTTACTGTTTAAAGTTTGGTTCTCCTATTGTCTTGCTAGTTAATTGCAGAAGGTAAAAATGTGCTTCAATTTGTACAGCGTGTATTCATATTTTTGTATTATGACACTTCTTACCTGTCCAGTGGGCTGCCAATAGTGTAAGTAAGGAGGGGCTGGCCAAAGTAACACACATTATTTATGCATTCAGCTCTCAATGAAGTGGAGAGGGTTACCTGTCCAAAACATCCCCCTCCCCTAAAATTGTTACAATGGGCCATCAGGGGGGGGGGGGAATGAATCTGATAAGTGGACCTTATATTTTTGCCTTTAAATACTCCTTCAAAAAAAATGTTATACTGGTGTTGGCCAAGAATGTTTGTGTCTAATCTGCTTGCAATGTTTATGTGCAAAATTACAAATTTTTATGTTTTTGTTTGACTCCACAGTTTCCTTCAACACCACAGGAATGGCAGACTGTGGCATCCCACTTTGCCGACCGTTTGGACTTTCCCAACTGTGGAGGGGCAATTGATGGGAAACACATCCACATCATACCACCACCCCATTCGGGATCATACTATTATAACTATAAGGGGTTTCATAGTATTATGTTGCTGGCGGTGGTGTCGGCGACACATGAGTTTCTGTATGTGGACATGGGGTGGAATGACCGGATGTTGGATGGTGGAGTCTTTGCCCGGACTGAGTTCTTTCGACGTCTCCAGAGTGGTGGCTTGGAATTGCCACCTGCGGAAGATAACGTTGAGGGACTGTGATTTGTGTTCGTCGCAGATGAGGCATTCCGTCTGGGTGATCACGTGATGAGGCCATTCCCACAGATGACCCTCACCCCGGAGAAGAGGGTTTTTAATTACCACCTGGCCAGAGCCAGGAGAGTCGTCGAGAATGCGTTTGGGATAATGGCCAGCTGTTTCCGCCTATTTTTAACTGCCATAAATATGGCGGAGTACAAACTAAATCACATTGTGCTATCTTGCTGCATACTGCACAATTTTTTAAAACAAAATAATTCAAGTTATGTTGCCTCAGTTGGGCCTGAGGCCAGACTTAATGAAACACTGATGGCCCTGGAAGCTAGCCGTCCTGGCTTGCCCCCCCAAAGTGCCCGTGAAGTACAGGAAAAATATGTTGAATATTTTATGGGTAGGGGGGCCATTGCTTTGGCAGCCAATTTGGAATAAATTTTCTATTTTATCAGATAAAATCTTGATTTTCATTTACTGCTTGTGTTTCTTTTTGCTGTCTTCTACTTTCTCCTAGTGCACTTGTAGTGCCAAGTGGTTTTTCCATTATTAAATAACATCCATTGTCACTGTAAACACAAACTTAATCCAAAAACTGGTATTGATCATTGAAAGAAGCCACACATTGTTGAGTATTTTTTTTAGGGTACATAAACAGGCATGTTTCAAAACATAACATACACAACTCATGAACTTAAAAAGTTCAACATTGAAAAGCTGAAGGCAATATCAGACATTATAGTGTCCAAAATGTGTTGATATTGCCTTCATCAGATGGGGTGATGTCACCCCTGTAAAAGCCAAATTTTGAAGATGCACACAAATTGGGAGTCAAACTTGGGATTTTCCTCCTGATCCCATTCCTAATGTCAACATGTGCTATCTCCCATCATGGGGGATCAATGGACTTGCGAGGAAGGGGTTGCAGCCACAAAACGCATACATTGATATCCCCTGATGGCAGATAGCACATGTTGACACACTGTGTGCATCTTCAAAATTTGGCTTTTAAAATGCATAAAAAAATTGTTAAAAACAAAAAAAAGTGGCATTTTTTGGGTACGGTATTTCCTAGTACATCAATCATGTTCTTCAAATTTGACTTCAATCTCATGTGTTTTTTGCTTTATAAAGTCTAAATCCTGACTACAATACATGATGTCCTGAATAAGCCTTTGGGCACTGTCAGTGGTGAAATGAGGAGCTTGTTCTTCAACAACATGCACATCACCTAAAAGATAAAATACACACCATGTATTATAAATATGCTGGCATACATCTATTCACCAAATTCACACCAGTAATAGATTTGCGCTTACTCTAAATAATCAAAAAGTCATAAGCTGCTAACACCGCAACTAGAATAATTGCCCAACAAATAGATAATAAACAGAAAAAGTGTAGCGCTAAATCAACAAGGCACCTTAGAACTAATAGGTTTGAGAGGCCTATGCCTTAAATGTAATGTACACATATAAATGTTTCACATTTAAAAATCCAGAATGGAAACGAAAGTGATAAAAATGAACAGTCAGTGAGTTGGAACTGAATGGGTCACTACCCAAAAGTGAAGTAAGGAGCACCTTCACCAACATACAACTTAAAAGTCTTAAAAGATGATGTTCTGCAGTCACTCAGAAAAGTCCCATATCACTATATTGGATACTGCATATATAGACCAACTTCATATATCACACCACTGTGTCTTCATAAACATGCAGTGCACTCAGATGTTGAAGATGAGGGCTTACCGGAGGGTTTGAACCCAAAACAGCGTATACTGTGAGGGTCAAACCAGCTTTTATTGCACCCTGGCAATAGTGAGAAGACCTTGGCAGCCTGAAGATATTGAGAAGGGCTTTTCTGAAGGCGTATCTTCTCCAAACATAATAATGGATCTCTCCACGTGAGGTTCATAAAGGGTACAAAAGGGACTACATAGTGTGATACCGTAGAAACCGTGTTTATTAAAAATCAAAGAAATACACTTACATGATGTAGATGATAAAAAAGCGCTTGTATATAAAAGGGGCGGCAGTGGAGTCCTCCCGACGCGTTTCGTCTGAGTAGACTTCGTCCTGGGGTACCCTCCACTGCAGCCCGACTCCCTAATATGGGAACTGTGTTCATCCGGATGTGACTCCAGCCCGTTCAATTCAAAAAACGGCACTTCCGGGTTGTCCAAGATGGCGGACCCGCGTGCGTTCCAGACCTCGTTTTAGTGGGTGTGTTATGCGTTCCACCCTTTAAAACAGAGGCCAAATGTTCCCCGTGTGTCAAATGTTAAAGGCCATTAACATATTATGATGGAGTGTTAAAAGTAATCCTACACTTAAAGTAGAGTATTTGCTCATTTCTGTGAATTGTCAGCATTGGTTCGTATCCACCATTGTGTACCGGCGAGATCTCAGCTCATCTCGCGATGTGACGCTGTGGCGTCACGGCGCGGGAGCGGAAGTACTCATATAGAATACTCCGCTTGCGTTCCACTGGTGGTTAACCTGAAGATCCCGGATCTTAGCTCATCACGCGATGTGACGCTGTGACGTCACGGCGCGAACGCGGAATTAATTATGTGGGTGAACCGCTTGCGTTCCACTGTTGGTTAGCCAGAAGCTCACAGTAAAACAACAGGTTGGAAATAGCTTCACTATGGATGGCTTGTGTTCCAGTTCATGAATGAAGAACCGGAAGCAAGTATTTCATCTCGTAACATGCACCCTATAAGGGCAACAAAATAATTTTATGAGTGACCTGGTGTAGCCCAGTCATATGTTAAAATTATATAACTAGAGGGAAGCAAAAGTTGCATATATGTGAACCCATGTGTGTTAATAAAAAAGAATTCAATGAGCTGGATTCACATAAGTGTGCACATTTTTTACGTGTGCGACCTCTATAATTTACAAAAGGCAATAACAGGTCTTGCCCATACGTAAGTGAATCTAAAATACAAAATTGTGCAACATAGAAATAGAAAATAACATATAAGAATAAACAATTAAGAATAAACATTATATCCCTTATGATTCATCTAAGAAGGCATTAACGTCTACCTCTACATTGAGCCCTAACGGGGTAAAAGTCTGCAACTCATATGCCCAGAACATTTCGAGGCGGGATACTCCCCTTGTTTTAGCACCCCCTCTCCAGGGTGGTGTATATTTGTCGATAATGACAAACTGCGATCCCTCAGGATTCCCACCATGGAATTCCTTGTAATGTCTAGGGACCGTGTGTTTGGGGTCTCTGCTTTTAATTAGGACGATGTGTTCCCCCACCCTAATCGAAAATGTCCTGGTAGTGCGGCCTATATATTGTTTAAGGCATGGGCAAGTGATGAGATACACTACAAATCTCGTGCTACATGTGCAGAATGGTTTTATCGTGTATCTCTTTCCCGTCACTGTGGAGGCAAACTCGGAAACTTTGCGTGTTCTAACGGCATTATGCTGGCATACCGTACATTTCCTACATGGAAAAAAGCCTGTCCAGTCATGAAAGAAAGAGGGACGGGTGGGGGGGTTTATAATGTTGGGGGCTATCTGTCCTTTTAAGGAAGGTACACCCCTAAAGATAACATTAGCTTCTTCTGGGATAAGTGGGCCCAGAATACTGTCTTGCTTTAGGACACCCCAATGTTTCCTCATGATGTTTTTAATTTGTCTGTGCTGTGTTGAAAAAGTGGTTAACAAGGCCCACCTAAACTTCCCGTCAGGTTCTCTCTTGGGTTTGACTTCTAGTAAAGATTTCCTGTCCATGTTGATAGCTTTTTGAATTTCTAGGTCTAGGTCATCAGTGTCCTAACCCTTATCTTCGAACCTAGATTTCAAAATCTTGGCCTGTTCAAGAAATACCTCCATTTCAGTGCAATTCCGTCGGAGTCTCAAAAACTGGCTCCGAGGGACCGCGTTTAACCACGAGACGTGATGACAGCTATCGACAGGAATGAACCCGTTGCGGTCTGTGGGTTTGAAATAGGTACTGAATCTGAATTCCTTATTAATAATCTCTATCTGTAAGTCTAAAAAGTGGATTTTGGTTTTGCTGGCTTCATAAGACAAGGATATACCCCTGTCATTAGCGTTCAAACACACGAAGAACTGATCAAGTGTTTCCATGGTACCATTCCATAGGAGAAGGATGTCGTCTATGTACCGGGTCCACAACACCAGAGAACTGGGTTCGTGGACATAGACGACATCCTCCTCCCATTTGGCCATGAACAGGTTCGCGAGACTAGGCGCAAATTTTGCCCCCATGGCCACTCCCCGTTGTTGGAGGTAGAAATTATGGTTAAACCAAAAGTAATTGTGTTTTGCCGCGAACTCTAGTAATTCAACAAGATACTCGCATTGAAAAGAAGCCAAAGAGTGTTCCTGAGATAAAAAGTATTTGACGGCATCAATGCCCTTATCGTGTGGTATGCACGTGTACAATGATGCCATGTCAGCCGTGGCCATGATGTAGCCCTCCTGTAGAGGGATGTTCTCAAGGAGTCTAATTGTAGAGCTGGTATCTTTCAGATATGAAGGTGTTTTCTTTACTAGAGGCTGTAGGAAAAAATCTATATATTTGCCTACTCTGGCAGTAATGGAGTTTATACCACTTACAATTGGCCTACCGGGGGGACAAACTGGATCCTTATGGACTTTTGGCAAATAGTATATAGTGGGGATTCGAGGTGCTGTGGGAATCAAAAAATCTCTCTCTCTCTTGTTCAGGATCCTTGATTCATAGCCTTTTAAAACAAGCTGATGTAATTTTTGTTTATATTTGTGTGTAGGATTGTTAGGTAACAACTGATAAGTCCCTGGTTCGTTCAAAATGCGATGCATTTCTGCTTCATATTGGCTCTTATCCAAAATCACTATTCCCCCTCCTTTGTCTGCTGGGCGGACCACCAAATCTTTGCGCGCACACAAAGATTCCAAACCACCTCTTAACAGTGGAGGATGGTGAGTGCGTTTAATTGGTAATCTAGCTAAATCATGTAGGACAAGGTCCCTAAAGATTTTTACAGCCGGCGCTGTAGGGACTGGGGGGGAAAAAAGGGAGGGATTCGATAGATCGGAATGGACGGTTCCTGATGTGGCTGCCGGAGGGTTAATCCCGAGGGGGTATTTATAGCAACAAGTAGTGACACAGAGATTGGAGGACTGTTCCTCAGACTCAAAAATGTAATGACAACTGAACTTCACCTGCAATGGGATTTGGTTTTCTTACAGCAATACATTACAGAGCAAATGGTCCCGAGAAGCCTCCGTTGGGAAGTCCAACCCCAACAGGGGGAAACTGATTTGGAAACATGGTTTAAATACTTTAACGATGCAGGCATCAATTTTTTACAGTTACTTATATCTAAGAAAAGTAATAGACTTCAGGCGATTGATAGAGAAATTAAGGATCTGAGGGATAAACTTTCAATCCATAAAAATTCTCAGGAGTATAATTCCCTTTCCTCTAACCTTTTGGGGCATTTAGAGAAAGAGGAACGTGATCAAAGGATAAAGAAACAAAAGAAATAGTCTAGGGACGTAGGAGACTACAAGAACCATACAGTTTTTGGTTGGCAAAAACTGCTGCAGGTTACCCCACCTATGGAGGTCTCCTCTAACACCACGGATGGCACAATTTCAACAGGTGGTCTCTCAACTCTGAACGCCACCACCGCACAATCTCAGCCCACGGGTGTCCACTCTCAGGGTCGTGGTCCCCAGAGAGGTGGAACAAAGCGTGGTGGGGTATCCCATGTATCCCAGTCGCGGGTGCAACATTATAGCCCTCAAACTCCTCACAGGGGTAGAAACAACTTGAGAGGGAGGAGGGGAGGTAGGGGTAATACCCATAACAGGGTGCAACATTCTGATACCCGCTCTCAATATGGTTCATACCATCCTTCCCCCAGACACCATAGACCAGGTCAGGTCCTGACCAGGTCAGGATTTTCAGCAGAGAGAGGAACCTTATCACCATTACCCCTCCCCTATACGCACCCATAATAGGTTCTCACCTCTCAGGGAGATCTATAGCCCTGAACGTAGGAGAGATGATTATGACCAATCCCCATATATACATAACCCCTACACACATGGGAACCAGTTTTTTCGCGAGGCTCCACACTCGAGAAAACGAGGCCCAGATCAAAGAGAGGGTGTAGAGGGGGGAGGAGAGTACAAAGAAGAAAAAAGGCAAAGACTATAAAAGGCCAAGGTGTCTATAACTTAAGCTCTCAAACCCTCACGGAAGCAGAACTATCTTTATTAGACAAGGGTCTCAAATATGCCCCCCCCTAAAAAACTTGATAAGTTCCATACGTTCATGGATGTTCACAAATACATCCGTAAGGTCAATATACAGAGGTATTTGGTATCTAATCCGGTCCGTACTGACTATCCGGCAGCCACATCAGGAACCATCCATTCCGATCTATCGAATCCCTCCCTTTTTTCCCCCCAGTCCCTACAGCGCCGGCTGTAAAAATCTTTAGGGACCTTGTCCTACATGATTTAGCTAGATTACCAATTAAACGCACTCACCATCCTCCACTGTTAAGAGGTGGTTTGGAATCTTTGTGTGCGCGCAAAGATTTGGTGGTCCGCCCAGCAGACAAAGGAGGGGGAATAGTGATTTTGGATAAGAGCCAATATGAAGCAGAAATGCATCGCATTTTGAATGAACCAGGGGCTTATCAGTTGTTACCTAACAATCCTACACACAAATATAAACAAAAAATACATCAGCTTGTTTTAAAAGGCTATGAATCAAGGATCCTGAACAAGAGAGAGAGAGATTTTTTGATTCCCACAGCACCTCGAATCCCCACTATATACTATTTGCCAAAAGTCCATAAGGATCCAGTTTGTCCCCCCGGTAGGCCAATTGTAAGTGGTATAAACTCCATTACTGCCAGAGTAGGCAAATATATAGATTTTTTCCTACAGCCTCTAGTAAAGAAAACACCTTCATATCTGAAAGATACCAGCTCTACAATTAGACTCCTTGAGAACATCCCTCTACAGGAGGGCTACATCATGGCCACGGCTGACGTGGCATCATTGTACACGTGCATACCACACGATAAGGGCATTGATGCCGTCAAATACTTTTTATCTCAGGAACACTCTTTGGCTTCTTTTCAATGCGAGTATCTTGTTGAATTACTAGAGTTCGCGGCAAAACACAATTACTTTTGGTTTAACCATAATTTCTACCTCCAACAACGGGGAGTGGCCATGGGGGCAAAATTCGCGCCTAGTCTCGCGAACCTGTTCATGGCCAAATGGGAGGAGGATGTCGTCTATGTCCACGAAACCAGTTCTCTGGTGTTGTGGACCCGGTACATAGATGACATCCTTCTCTTATGGAATGGTACCATGGAAACACTTGATGAGTTCTTCGTGTGTTTGAACGCTAATGACAGGGGTATATCCTTGTCTTATGAAGCCAGCAAAACCAAAATCCACTTTTTAGACTTACAGATAGAGATTATTAATAAGGAATTCAGATTCAGTACCTATTTCAAACCCACAGACCGCAACGGGTTCATTCCTGTCGATAGCTGTCATCACGTCTCGTGGTTAAACGCGGTCCCTCGGAGCCAGTTTTTGAGACTCCGACGGAATTGCACTGAAATGGAGGTATTTCTTGAACAGGCCAAGATTTTGAAATCTAGGTTCGAAGATAAGGGTTAGGACACTGATGACCTAGACCTAGAAATTCAAAAAGCTATCAACATGGACAGGAAATCTTTACTAGAAGTCAAACCCAAGAGAGAACCTGACGGGAAGTTTAGGTGGGCCTTGTTAACCACTTTTTCAACACAGCACAGACAAATTAAAAACATCATGAGGAAACATTGGGGTGTCCTAAAGCAAGACAGTATTCTGGGCCCACTTATCCCAGAAGAAGCTAATGTTATCTTTAGGGGTGTACCTTCCTTAAAAGGACAGATAGCCCCCAACATTATAAACCCCCCCACCCGTCCCTCTTTCTTTCATGACTGGACAGGCTTTTTTCCATGTAGGAAATGTACGGTATGCCAGCATAATGCCGTTAGAACACGCAAAGTTTCCGAGTTTGCCTCCACAGTGACGGGAAAGAGATACACGATAAAACCATTCTGCACATGTAGCACGAGATTTGTAGTGTATCTCATCACTTGCCCATGCCTTAAACAATATATAGGCCGCACTACCAGGACATTTTCGATTAGGGTGGGGGAACACATCGCCCTAATTAAAAGCAGAGACCCCAAACACACGGTCCCTAGACATTACAAGGAATTCCATGGTGGGAATCCTGAGGGATCGCAGTTTGTCATTATCGACAAATATACACCACCCTGGAGAGGGGGTGCTAAAACAAGGGGAGTATCCCGCCTCGAAATGTTCTGGGCATATGAGTTGCAGACTTTTACCCCGTTAGGGCTCAATGTAGAGGTAGACGTTAATGCCTTCTTAGATGAATCATAAGGGATATAATGTTTATTCTTAATTGTTTATTCTTATATGTTATTTTCTATTTCTATGTTGCACAATTTTGTATTTTAGATTCACTTACGTATGGGCAAGACCTGTTATTGCCTTTTGTAAATTATAGAGGTCACACACGTAAAAAATGTGCACACTTATGTGAATCCAGCTCATTGAATTCTTTTTTATTAACACACATGGGTTCACATATATGCAACTTTTGCTTCCCTCTAGTTATATAATTTTAACATATGACTGGGCTACACCAGGTCACTCATAAAATTATTTTGTTGCCCTTATAGGGTGCATGTTACGGGATGAAATACTTGCTTCCGGTTCTTCATTCATGAACTGGAACACAAGCCATCCATAGTGAAGCTATTTCCAACCTGTTGTTTTACTGTGAGCTTCTGGCTAACCAACAGTGGAACGCAAGCGGTTGATCCACATAATTAATTCCGCGTTCGCGCCGTGACGTCACAGCGTCACATCGCGTGATGAGCTAAGATCCGGGATCTTCAGGTTAACCACCAGTGGAACGCAAGCGGAGTATTCTATATGAGTACTTCCGCTCCCGCGCCGTGACGCCACAGCGTCACATCGCGAGATGAGCTGAGATCTCGCCGGTACACAATGGTGGATACGAACCAATGCTGACAATTCACAGAAATGAGCAAATACTCTACTTTAAGTGTAGGATTACTTTTAACACTCCATCATAATATGTTAATGGCCTTTAACATTTGACACACGGGGAACATTTGGCCTCTGTTTTAAAGGGTGGAACGCATAACACACCCACTAAAACGAGGTCTGGAACGCATGCAGGTCCGCCATCTTGGACAACCCGGAAGTGCCGTTTTTTGAATTGAACGGGCTGGAGTCACATCAGGATGAACACAGTTCCTATATTAGGGAGTCGGGCTGCAGTGGAGGGTACCCCAGGACGAAGTCTACTCAGACGAAACGCGTCGGGAGGACTCCACTGCCGCCCCTTTTATATACAAGCGCTTTTTTATCATCTACATCATGTAAGTGTATTTCTTTGATTTTTAATAAACACGGTTTCTACGGTATCACACTATGTAGTCCCTTTTGTACCCTTTATGAACCTCACGTGGAGAGATCCATTATTATGTTTGGAGAAGATACGCCTTCAGAAAAGCCCTTCTCAATATCTTCAGGCTGCCAAGGTCTTCTCACTATTGCCAGGGTGCAATAAAAGCTGGTTTGACCCTCACAGTATACGCTGTTTTGGGTTCAAACCCTCCGGTAAGCCCTCATCTTCAACATCTGAGTGCACTGCATGTTTATGAAGACACAGTGGTGTGATATATGAAGTTGGTCTATATATGCAGTATCCAATATAGTGATATGGGACTTTTCTGAGTGACTGCAGAACATCATCTTTTAAGACTTTTAAGTTGTATGTTGGTGAAGGTGCTCCTTACTTCACTTTTGGGTAGTGACCCATTCAGTTCCAACTCACTGACTGTTCATTTTTATCACTTTCGTTTCCATTCTGGATTTTTAAATGTGAAACATTTATATGTGTACATTACATTTAAGGCATAGGCCTCTCAAACCTATTAGTTCTAAGGTGCCTTGTTGATTTAGCGCTACACTTTTTCTGTTTATTATCTATTGGCATACATCTATTACCTGAATCTGTGGTGTCAGACACTCACCTGTTGTGGTGACAATTTCCACCACCTCTCCTTCCTCCACAGCTTGTGGTGTTTCCTGGCCCCTTTCTTCAGGAGGCGGGGGGGGGGGGGTTCTTGGAGTCCTGAGTCTTTTCTCCCCTATGAGAATGAAACAAAAGGTATACTTAGCACACAGATATTTGAGGCCAGAAATAGTAATATGAAACACTGCTTGGAAGAAGGGTACAATTGTCTGTTTGGGCAGAGTTCAAAGCTGAAGACATGACTTATTCCCTTAACCAAGCTGGAATACTTCCCTTTTTTGGACAAGTTTCGCACATGGAGACACCCCAAGTATCCACTGGAGCACCTGTGTGGAACACCCTAAAACGTTTGTTCTTGTGTACCACACTAGTGCTCCTGAGTCCAGATGTGTAAACAGCTGCTGAGTGTCCTCTCCTTACATTTCACTAAATGAAGTTTGCAATTCCTTCTGGTTTCAAACACATCTAGACAACAATGTCCTAAACTTCTTTTGATACAAATTGTCATGACCAAATGTAGTTAACACTGTAGCTGGCAAAAACATTGTATTCAGTTGACAAACGAACAATGTTTACTACAACCGATTACTGTGCCCATGAACATGAAAGTAGCCATTTTAAACTGTCCAATAGTAAAGAAAAGCACATGGAGCAGTATGCAAGTAATAATAATAATCGTAACACGACAACTGCTTACTTTTTAGAAGCACTTTCTTTCAGTTTCAGGTCTGACCAGCTATCCCCAGTTGCTCCTTGGATCGTCGTACCCCAAAATTCCTGTGTAGACTCTTCACAACTTTAGTCATGATCTTGGCCTTTCTCTGATTAGGGTTGGTGTACGGTCCATACTTCCCATCATAGTTGGCCCTCTTCAATATGTCGACCATCTCCACCATCTCTACAAAAGGACATATTTGAGGCCTTAAATCTCCTCCTCCTGGATCGGGACGTTTCTTGCTCCGGGCTTTCCTCCTTGTTAGTGCTATTATCACGCACCTGCTGTATCTCCGCAATGTTGTCTCTCACTGCGCACCGAAAGAGAAGGGGTGAGGAATATTCTAGAAAGAACGTCAGGGGCGGGCGACGCGTGTAGAGTGTGCAGAAGAAGGAGTAACAGAAGCGACGAGCATAATAACGAAGGTAACATTTTAACTTGGGACATGAGTGGCCTATCCTGATTCTAGATTGAGGCCTATATTGGGATAAGATTAGGAGAGTTTAGCTTGATATTAGTGTTTTTGTCTTTTGTTTGGTCTTGCAGCAAAAATGAAACAATTTGAAGAGCCGGAATTCATGGGCCAGTTCACTGATAAATACAAGGATATGCGCAATTTGTGGGAAGTGAAAAACCCATTATATAGAAATAAACCAGCTAGGAAGGCATCGCTGCAGAAACTGCTGGAATTTGTGAAGACGCAAGTCCCCAACGCAGACATCGACTTTGTGGAGAGGAAAATTGGTAGCTTGAGAAGCACGTATAGGAAGGAACTTCAGAAGGTCCATAAGTCCATGAGGTCAGGAGCAGCAGCAGGATGTGTATGTACCCAGTCTGTGGTACTACAACAAGATGCGGTTTCTGGAAGACCAGATGGAAGCCAGGGAAATATCTTTCAACTCTTCCGGCCCTCCTTTCCATCCAGCCTTCCCTCAACCCCAGCTGAGGCTTCCGAGGACCAACCTGGGCCTTCCATCCTGGAAGAAATTGAGGAGCCCAGCTGGAGCCAGGTATAGTATTTTTAAACATATTTTTTGTGGTAAAATTATTGTTGTTAACTAGATGTTATTATTGCTAAGAAATGAATGATTTAACTAAAATTGTTTTAGATATCAATAGACAGTAGGGGCCAAAAATGACTGGGACAAGAATGAAAAATGCTGTGCTTAAAATGATAGTCTTTTCTATTTATTAACATTCAATTTGCAACAGTCATGAGTTTAAAATTGTGTGTAATTGATGAAACAAAAACGAAAACTATGTCCCTTTTTCATACACAAGAAGACCTCAGCCAGGAGGAGGCTCTGGAATGTGGCACACAGGAGGAGGCAGGGGGAAGTGTCAGCCAGGAGGTGGGGGTTAGTGTCAGCCAGGAGGTGGCCGGGCCCAGCCTCACCCAATCCCAGGTCCCACCCCTCCGCCTTCCACCCAAAAGGCCCAGGAAGGGGAGGAACGTGGAGGAGGCAGCACTTGTCCTCATTAAGGAGGCTAATGAGGCCCTGCACAAAATGGAGGAGGGCCAACGCCTCAACTGTGAAAAAAAATTTTTTGAGGCCATTCACAAGGGGTTGAGGGGGCAAATGACCAATGATGTCCTTCTCCTCCTCCTGCCACAAGTCCATCTCCAGAGCCACAGCCTGCAGGAAAGGCTGCAGAGAAGTCTGCAGGGCAGCGTGGAGGGAAGGCTGCAAGGAAGACAAGAAAGTGATGACCTGGCTTCAGTCTGGTCTGACAGAAGACGCAGGCTGTTGTAGTACCACAGCCTGGGGACATATATGTCATCTCTTGCTGTTCGTGATCTCTGGGAGTCCTGGACCAGATTGTGTTCCCTATTATATGGACTTCTCAGGCTACAAATTTTAATTTACAAAGAGTTGATGTCTGCCCTGGCGTACAAAGGCTTCACAAATTCCAGCAATTTCTCGAGCGTTGCCTTCCTCTTAATTTTGTTATTATGAGCCAGGATAAATGTAGATTTTTTTTATGAAAATACTTGCCTATGTGTTTTTCTTCAAATAGGAAAGTTTTTTTGTGAGTAGGCAGGTACATTTCAAAAATACAATGTCTAATTAACAAGGGACACCAAGCAACCTCATTGAGGTTTACAAATACAAGATAATAATGTTTTTGTAGAAACGTGACATACAAAATCAAAAAATATGGAGATCACTATAAAATAATTAAAAAAAAAAAAAAAAACAGAAGATCTTGATTAAAACAAATAAAATAAAAATGACTATAAAAAAAATATAAACATTATGGAGATTTGGCTTTAAAAACAAAAAAGATTATTCAGGAGATCACGAGAAATAATAAAGAAATCAGTATGTCAGAAGTCTGTGTGAATATCAGCAGCAAAACAACTTCATTATTCTAGCATTATAAAGAAGAAGAGAATGGGCTGCATTAAACTATTTAAAACATTTCAGCGTGACGAATGTGCCATCTCCATTACGAACGGTAGTTTTACCAGTCTGAGCGCTTCTGTCTCGTACTTGATTCTGAGCATGTGTGATTTTTTTGTGCGTCGGAATTGCATATAGACGATCACGTTTTCAGATAGGAACTTTTCCCGACCGAAAAATAGAGAACATGCTCTCAATCTTTTGCTAGCTGGAATTCCTCCAGCAAAAGACCGATGGAGCATACACACGGTCGCATATTCCGACAAAAAGCTCTGATCAGAGTTTTGCTGGCGGCATTTCCGATTGTGTGTACGGGGCATACGAAGGCAATGGGGAAGAGATTTAATAAAGCTGCTGTGCCACTTTTCTGGCATTAGTCACTCTTGTTAATGTAACAAAAAATCAAAGATAATAGTGCGCCAACCGAAACAAAAGGAGAGCTGCCAACACAACAATCAGACAAATTGTGGTACAGATAAGGTGTGGATAAGTGTGGCGCTAAAAAACAAGAAAGTTTATTAATGTACGTTAGTGAGCAAAGTCAGACAGAATATCCTCTGAAAGACGATATGCACAATAAAGTGTCTTAATGAAACTTAATCATAAGTGAAAGTGACGGCATTATATACCCTATAGTAATTGGATAGAAATACACAAGTGAAACATATATAAGCTGTTAGCTGACACTGGCAAAAAAAAGGTGAAAAGAGTGAATAGGACATAAAGGGATCCTACAGCTACTACACATCCCAATGATGGGAAGGAGTAGTCAAATATATAAAGGTAAAGCAAAAATAATTGATATCAAATTTCTAAGACATCATTAAACTATATTGCCCCCAAATGTGTTGTCAAAACAAATGATGAGAAAGTGAAACTAAAAATATTAAAATTGTGGGCTGGGAACATATGGACTGGTGCTAGAACATCAAACATAAACTCATAAGTTACTGATATAACTAAAAGTCCAGAAAACAATGGATGTACATCTGGAGAGAAGGCTGAAAAGATCAACAACAACCGAAAATGGCAATAGGAGTCCCTTAAATCTGGGAATGGCATCCACAGAATGGGGTTTCCAGCTTGTATGTGAAAGGGATAGGTGAAGGTACCCTTACCAGCAGTGGTGGACTCCCAGCCGGCGGCTTGGGAGTCAGACAGGCTTGTAATGGAGCAGGGGAAACCGCTCTTGGTCCCCAATGACCGAAGTTGATAGGAGAACTAAGGCACTCACCAACCGACACTCTCTGGTCTCACTGACTCTCGGCTTCGATGGTGCAGGTGAAGGGCTGCTCACCACAGATTGAACTCCATGAAGTAGGTAAAAATCCTCAAGGGAAAAGAGATCAAAAAGGGCTCCCCATAGTGTGAATCAGCTTATCCAAAAGCTTTTATTTAAAATAAAGTAGTAAAAATACACTCTGGCTCGTAAGTAAAAGTCAGGTATAAAACGGTTTAAAAAGCGCTTAGATCAAATGGTGGCAAGACAGGCATAGCAAACCCAACGCGTTTCGTCCGATAGGACATCAACAGGGGTATATGACTGTCTGCCACTCGTGCCTGTATATATACATAAACTCATAATACACAAATAATAACAGCTGTTCATGCCATGAGTGCCGCCACTTCCGGGTCGCCGGAAAATGGCGTCAGTATTAATAATCAACCAATCGAGATGACTCTCAAAATGGCCCATAACCAAGCCTCAATCTGAATGGCCCAATCCGGACAGACTGTGGACGGCGACAGGGTCAGATGACCGCGTTCCTTTCACTAACAGGCCCTTTGGAAATACGTCGCTCACCGTGACCAATCACGGATGCAGGAGGAGCTATTGTGCAGCATCCAATCGGGGATCGCGCTGAGGGCGCGTGACGTCGCTCCGGCAAATAGCCGGAAGTGACGAGGACGTTGAAAGCTGTGAGGCGCAGATGTGGGCCGCGCTTCACTGTGAAAGGTCACGTGGGCGTGAAACGTCACTCGGCTGACGGCAGGAAGTGACGAGAACGAAGGCTGTGAGGCGCAAATGCGGGCCACGCCTCACTGTAACGAGACCCGCGTGCGTGAAAAGAAAAACAAATAAAGGCAATGGAACGCAAATGCGGTCCAGCCAACAATAATAGAGGAATAAACCTCATAACAATGTGTACATAGCGGCTGACATGGCACAAACATTGCTAGACAAAGGAAAAAATACATTTTATGATACATGATAATATGTAAACAATATAGTGTCACAACACAGTGGGACCCATGATGGATTTAACACATTAATAGATCACAATAAACGTCAAGTATAGCAGTAATGTCACGAAGAGCTATAAATGAAGGACTGCAATATCAGATAAGGGCATAGGAAGATGGAAACCTAAAACTTAAATGTCCATGGAAGTAAATAGCGTACAAACCATAAGAACCACAGATAAAGTGAAATAAATATTCTAGGCATGAAAAATTGAACAACTGCTTAATGAGTGGCCATTGGGTACATGGCGAACCAAGTTGGAGTCAGGAAACCATCCCACCGGTGTGATAAGTGTATAGAACAATAAATATAAATGATATGTCAATGTTGAAACATCTAATGACTAGTCGACATAAACAATGAATAGCTGATCGTAAGAACAAAAACAAGGGGGTAGTGACACAAAGGGGGTAACGAAATCAAGACTGATTGATGAAGGCATTTATGTCCCAATCAATATTGAGACCAAATGGCGAGTAGCATTTTAATTGGTGTATCCAAAAGGTCTCTAGTCTTGACACGCCCCTCTTCAAAGATTCGCCCCTCCAATGAGGGATGAATTTATCAATAACTTGGAACTGAGTTCCATTTGGGTTTTGGTTGTGGCAGTGCAAAAAGTGTTTAGGGACACTGTGGTTTGTAAGACCCTTTTTGATGTTAGCTACATGTTCATTACCTCTTACAGCAAATGTACGAATAGTGCGTCCCACGTACTGTTTTTTGCAAGGACACGTGATCAAGTAGACCACGTGTCTCGTTTTGCATGTCAAGAAATGTTTTATCTGGTATTCCTTCCCTGTAGAGGTGGAAAAGAACGTCTCCGTTCTCCTCCGCCCACAGACATTATGTATACAAACGTTGCACCGTTTGCAAGGGAAAAAACCTTTCATGTTGTGAAAGAAAGAACGAATCGCAGGGGGGTCGATGATGTTGGGAGCAATTTGGCTTTTAATGGATGGAGCCCCTCTATAAATAACACCACCTCGTTCTGGAAGCACAGGGCCTAATATTGGGTCGTTTTTCAGGACCCTCCAGTGTCTCGATAAAATCTCCTTGATCTGTCTGTGTTGTACAGAGAAATTTGTCACAAGGGACCACTTATGTTTATTATCGGGACCAACTTTGGGTTTTCCAACTAACAGAGACTCTCTGCTAACCTTAGCAATATTATTAATTTCCTTATCAGTTTCTGCCGAATCGTAACCTTTATTAACAAACCTAGATTTCAAAATCTGTGTTTGGTGTAAATAATCGTTGCGTCTAATCCGCGTAAACTGGCTGCGTGGTACTGATTTCAACCAGGTGGAGTGATGACAACTATCAACCGGAATGTAACCATTCCGGTCGGTGGGTTTAAAGAACGTTTTGGTTTCCAAATAGTCACCAACTACTAGTATTTCAAGATCTAAAAAGTGGATAGCAGAAGGACTGACCTCTTACTTCAGCTCTATCCCAATGTCATTATCGTTAAGCCTACGCAAAAAAACATGCAAGGACTCGACACTTCCCCTCCACGGTGAGCGACGTATTTCCAAAGGGCCTGTTAGTGGAAGGAACGCGGTCATCTGACCCTGTCGCCGTCCACAGTCTGTCCGGATTGGGCCATTCAGATTGAGGCTTGGTTATGGGCCATTTTGAGAGTCATCTCGATTGGTTGATTATTAATACTGACGCCATTTTCCGGCGACCCGGAAGTGGCGGCACTCATGGCATGAACAGCTGTTATTATTTGTGTATTATGAGTTTATGTATATATACAGGCACGAGTGGCAGACAGTCATATACCCCTGTTGATGTCCTATCGGATGAAACACGTTGGGTTTGCTATGCCTGTCTTGCCACCATTTGATCTAAGCGCTTTTTAAACCGTTTTATACCTGACTTTTACTTACGAACCAGAGTGTATTTTTACTACTTTATTTTAAATAAAAGCTTTTGGATAAGCTGATTCACACTATGGGGAGCCTCCCTTTTTGATCTCTTTTCCCTTGAGGATTTTTACCTACTTCATGGAGTTCAATCTGTGGTGAGCAGCCCTTCACCTGCACCATCGAAGCCGAGAGTCAGTGAGACCAGAGAGTGTCGGTTGGTGAGTGCCTTAGTTCTCCTATCAACTTCGGTCATTGGGGACCAAGAGCGGTTTCCCCTGCTCCATTACAAGCCTGTCTGACTCCCAAGCCGCCGGCTGGGAGTCCACCACTGCTGGTAAGGGTACCTTCACCTATCCCTTTCACATACAAGCTGGAAACCCCATCCTGTGGATGCCATTCCCAGATTTAAGGGACTCCTATTGCCATTTTCGGTTGTTGTTGATCTTTTCAGCCTTCTCTCCAGATGTACATCCATTGTTTTCTGGACTTTTAGTTATATCAGCAACTTATGAGTTTATGTTTGATGTTCTAGCACCAGTCCATATGTTCCCAGCCCACAATTTTAATATTTTTAGTTTCACTTTCTCACCATTTGTTTTGACAACACATTCGGGGGCAATATAGTTTAATGATGTGTTAGAAATTTGATATCAATTATTTTTGCTTTACCTTTATATATTTAACTACTCCTTCCCATCATTGGGAATAGTGTCCTATTCACTCTTTTCACCATTTTTTTGCCAGTGTCAGCTAACAGCTTATATATGTTTCACTTGTGTATTTCTATCCAATAGGGTATATAATTCCGTCACTTTCACTTATGATTACGTTTCATTAAGACACTTTATAGTGCATATCGTCTTTCAGAGGATATTCTGTCTCACTTTGCTCACTAACGTACATTTATAAACTTTCTTGTTTTTTAGCGCCACACTTATCCACTCTTGTTAATGTATTGTGCCAAACTCATGAAGCACCTGCGACAACTTTGGTTCTGACACAGACTCGTGCACCAAATTCAGGCAGTTCTAACATGAGCCACTTTTACATTGTGGTGCATTGAATGCACCAAACTCAAGATAAAATACCGACAGTTTGTATCCTACCAAAGTGGAGCTAATTAAGGCCAACACCCTTTGGGCATACAGAGAGAAAATGGGACAGACAGATTTTGCATATATTTTTTACGTCCATTCTAAAAGTGGCGCAGCAGGTGCCAAATTCAAGTACAAGTTCAAGATAAAGAAAAAAGTGAAGCTGCTGCTCTATAAAAGGTAAGTACCTCTGCAATCAATAAATTATAAGAGAGCTGCGCTTTCCCTCTCACCTCTCTAATGAGACAATTAAAAAAAACATATAAATCCACAAAAAAATATTATACATATAAATCAATACACATTTCATGCAACACTCAAAAAATGTGTATATATAATTATTAAAGTGCAAACAAATTCATCAAAAAGTGTAAGTGTCCAATTGTGCCTGTGTGCCGATGCTACACAAGTTTTAATGCCTTCAAGTAAAAAAGTGCCCTTGTGCACATATATTTGGATGGAAGAATGGCCCACAAATATTTTGCAATGCAGTACATAAAGCCTGTACGCAACAGCAAGCAGCTGACATGATATGGGAACCTTGACTTTACTTATTAACCACTTAAGCCCTGGACCATTTGGCTGGCAAAAGACCAGAGCACTTTTTGCGATTCGGCACTGCGTCGATTTAACTGACAATTGCGCGGTCGTGCAACGTGTTTTCTAAACAAAATTTGCGTACTTTTTTCCCCCACAAATAGAGCCTTCTTCTGGTGGTATTTGATCACCTCTGCGGTTTTTATTTTTTGCGCTATCAACAAAAAAATATCGTCAATTTTGAAAAAAAAAACACATTTTTTTTAACTTTTTGCTATAATAAATATCCCCAAAAAATATATAAAAAAAAATTTTTTTCCTCATTTTAGGCCGATACGCATTCTTCTACATATTTTTGGTAAAAAAAAAATCACAATTATTGATTGGTTTGCGCAAAAGTTATAGCGTCTACAAAATAGGGGATAGTTATATGGCATTTTTATTAATATTTTTTTTTTTACTAGTAATGGCGGCGATCAGCGATTTTTATCGTGACTGCAACAATATGGCAGACAGATCTGACACTTTTAGCGCTATTATGGGACTATTCACATTTATACAGCGATCAGTGAGATTAAAAATGCATTGATTACTGTGTAAATGTGACTGGCAGTGAAGGGGTTAACCACTAGGGGGCGCTGTAGGGGTTAAGTGTGTCCAAGGGAGTGATTCTAACTGTGGGGGGGTGTGGCTATGTGTGATACGAGACTGATCACCGCTCCTGATTACAGGGAGCGGTGACCAGTGTCAGTGTCACTAGGCAGAACGGGGAAATGCTTGTTTACATCATCTCCGTGAGATGATCGCGGGTATCCCTTCAGACATTGAGTTCGCAGGACCCGCGATCACACTCACAGAGCTCGCGGCGCGCACCCGCAAGCTGCTTCTTAAAGGGCAACGTACAGGTACGTTAGTATGCCTGTACGTGCTCTTCTGCCGACATATATCGGCGTGAGCGCGAGCCGGTCGGCAAGCAGTTAAAGTCAAACCTTTTCCCCTTCCCTCTCCTAAGCCTCTCCATTGTTCATAATTCTTCCTATCATATTAAAGATAAACTCCAGAAGAAACATACATTATCTAAATACAAGAGGCATGTACTGTATATTCCTAATTAAATCTTGGTGTGCTTTGTATATTTCTTCCAGGCCTCTGCAATAATCCAGCGTGAGACTTTGCCTCTCTGCAGGAGCTTCCTGTAATAAAGACAGGTCACTGCTACTCTCTCTTCTTGTGAAGGGAATGCTTTAAGGTATATAAAAAAAAAAAAATTCTAGGCTCTACAACCACTTTAAGTTATAACAGTTGACAAGAAAATACAGTTCATACTGTATGTATACAATACTCCCCTAAAATTTTTTTTTTTTTGGGGGGGGACACGGGGGGGGGGGGGGGGTAGCTGTTCCTGCCAGGAGAACACAATGATTATTGCTAGTGGCTATAGCGACTGGCAATAATCTCATGCTGAAAATCCAAAATGCTGGTTGTCGATCGATGGATTGGGTACAATCAGCCTGCCCATAGGTGGGTCGAATTTCGGCCAGTCCCTACTGAACTGGGCTGAGATTTGATCCATCTGGCTTAAGGATGCAGACTGCTTTAGGTAATGACCATATGTGATGCTGAGCCTTCATGATAGAAAGAACTGAAATCCAATAAAAAAAAGTTCAAGTAGTAGATTAGGTGACACTATGGTATCTGGCACCTCATCCCTGTTGAATAAAAAGTAGCAGCAACAGGATCGTTGGGATTATAAGACTCCATTCACACAGGGGCAACTTTGGATCCGACTTCAAGTCGCCCCTAGTTGCCTCAAGTCGCGCTACATGAAAAAAAAAAAAATCAATGTAAGTGAATGGATACGTCTTAATGCACACTACTGCAGTCGCTCCGACTTCAGAAAAGGTTCCTGTACTACTTCAATCCGACTTCTAGGCGACTTGTACCCATTGATTTCAATGGAAGTCGCCTCCAAGTCGGATCCCTGTTCATAGTGAGGCAACTTTACAGGAAAAAGAAAAGAATTTACCCAGGAAGAGTGACCGCAATATGCCAGCGCCGAGGTGGCTTGCTGATCGGGAAAGGAAAAATGTGTTTTTTCCTTTCCCAATGAGCGACAAGCAATACTAACATGTGTTTGGTATGAATCATGTGGGGGAACTCCACGCCAAATTTTAAATAAAAAACCGGCATGGGTTTACCTCCAAGGGCATACCAGGCCCTTAGGTCTGGTATGGATTTTAAGGGGAATCCCCTATGCCGAAAAAACGACGTGGGGGTCCCCCCAAAATCCATACCAGGCCCTTATCCAAGCACGCCGCCCGGCCGGTCAGGAAATGGGGGTGGGGACGAGCGAGCGCCCCCCTCCTGAACTGTACCAGGCCGAATGCCCTCAACATAGGGGGGGTGGGTGCTTTGGGGCAGGGGGCGCCCTGCGCCCCCCCTGCCCCAAAGCACCTTGTCCCCATGTTGATGAGGACAAGGGCCTCTTCCCGACAACCCTGGCCGTTGGTTGTCAGGGTCTGCGGGCGGGGGGCTTATCGGAATCCGGGAGCCCCCTTTAATAAGGGGGCCCCCAGATCCCAGCCCCCCACCCTATGTGAATGAGTATGGGGTACATCGTACCCCTACCCATTCACCTGGGGGGAAGTAAGTGTCAATAAAAAAACACACTACACAGGTTTTTAAAGTAATTTATTAGGCAGCTCCGGGGTCTTCTTCCGACTTCGGGGGTCTCTTCCGACTTCTCCACACTCTCTTCTTCGCTCTCTCTGGCCTTTTCTCCCAGTGTCCGGTTCTTCTCCTGCTCTCTGGTTCTTCTGCCGGGCTCCTCCGCTATCTTCTGCTCCTTTGCCGCTCTTTTGCTAGCAGTGGCCCGGTCTTCTCCGTCGTCTTTTTCCCTCTTCTCTTCTCCTACGATGTTGACACGACGCTCTCTCCTGCTGTAATGCCGTGTACGGCGTGCGCAATACCTTATATAGGCATGGGGCGTGGTCACCGAGTGACGTCACCTGGTGACCTCGCCCCTTATGATGTCACAGTCATGGGGCATGATGAGACTGTGACATCATAAGGGGCGGGATCACCGGGTGACATCACCCACGGAACCACGCCCCATGCCTATATAAGTCGTTGCACACCGCGTACACGGCATTACAGCGGGAGAGAGCGTCGTGTCAACATCGGAAGAAGAGAAGAGGGAAGAAGACGACGGAGAAGACCGGGCCACTGCTAGCAAAAGAGCAGAAGATAGCGGAGGAGCCCGGCAGAAGAACCGGAGAGCAGGAGAAGAACTGGACACCGGGAGAAGAGGCCGGAGAGAGCGGAGAAGAGGCCGGAGAGAGCGGAGAAGTCAGAAGAGACCCCCGAAGTCGGAAGAGGACCCCCGGAGCTGCCTAATAAATTACTTTAAATACCTGTGTAGTGTGTTTTTTTATTGACATTTTTTTCCCCACAGGTGAATGAGTAGGGGTACGATGTACCCCATACTCATTCACATAGGGTGGGGGGCCGGGATCTGGGGCCCCTTATTAAAGGGAGCTCCCGGATTCCGATAAGCCCACCAGCATGCAGACCCCGACAACCAATGGCCAGGGTTGTCGGGAAGAGGCCCTTGTCCTCAACAACATGGGGACAAGGTGCTTTGGGGTGGGGGGGCTGCAGGGCGCCCCCCTTCCCCAAAGCACCCACCCCCCCATGTTGAGGGCATGCGGCCTGGTACAGTTCAGGAGGGGGGTGCTCGCTCGCCCCACCCCCTTTCCTGACCGGCCAGGCTCGGATAAGGGTCTGGTATGGATTTTGGGGGGACCGTTTTTTCGGCGTAGGGGGTTCCCCTTAACATCCATACCAGACCTAAGAGCCTGGTATGTTCAGTTCCCTGTCCTGGAGGCGACTTCAAGTCATGTTGTAAGTCGCGCTGAAGTCACCCCAAGTCGCGCTGTGATTCATACTCAAGTCGTGTCCAAGTTGCCTCCCAAAGTCTCGCTGGAAGTCGTGTTGCCCCTGTGTGAATGGGCTCTAACGGTGCCCAAGATTAAAAAGAATACATTTTGTATAAAAATAGAAATCTTATTCATAAAATAACAACATATATTGGGTTCAATAAAAAAAAACAGAGTATGATACAAATCAAATTGCATCACTGGTGTCCATGTATGGAAGGTGATCAGTACTTATATCCCAACATGTTTCACCAACATTGGCTTCTTCGGGGGATTTCTTAAGGACCACCAATTCTCTTAAAGCTCCAAAGAGACATCAAGGAGGTCACCAAGCAGGTCCACACATTTGGAGGGGAGGCTCTGTGCGATCACAGGGGATACATGGGGACCAAGAAGACTTTGATATAGACACAGATCGAATGGATCGAATCTCGAACGGTCACTGCTGAACTGGCCGAGATTTGATCCATCTATAGCTGGCTTTAGAGCAGAAAATGGAAATTTTGTCTCAGGTACAGCTGCTAAATGAATACAAAAAAAAATGTATATGTGTTCAGGATATTTTACAGAACTGCCGGCTGGTGAACCTATCCTTTCTACAGAACCTATTTGCATTTACATTGTTTTTTAACATTTGCAGTAGTCTTTAGGGAAAAGGTTGGTTATATCTCTAGAACATGTAGCAATATTCAATTTGTCAAAATGCTTACAGTAAAGATTATTTTATTCATATTTACTGTGCAGGAATTTCAGTTTGTCCCTCTCTGTCCCTGTGTTTCAAAAGCTCTTCCACATGCATAGGGTGACAACTGTGAGCACCTGTGCCAGTGAAGCTGGTCCAGAGCAATGATGTACAGCTGCTCCTAGAGTGAGAGCAGGTACTGTAGATAGGAAGTGGCTGCAAAAGGCAGGGTGAGAACAGCAGCATTGAGAGGGAAAACAGGGTGAAATAGGGCTTGTTTAGACTCCATCCCTTCCTAATCTGCATAGACAGTGGATGGGGTGTTGACGTCCTTTGGCCATGATGCTTTGATTCAAGGTTGCAGTAAAAACTATCTCACATGTTGTGTTCGGCAGACAGTAGCACCACTAAACGTGTTTCATTCAAGTGGATGAGGCTGCACAATAACTTCTTCACAACCGCATGTAATGCACGGTAGTGTGTTATTTACGGGGTTAAAACAGGCCTTGATGAGGTGACATAATGCCTCCTCACCTCTTGCCAAACTCCTCTGAAAAGCATTTTGAATGCGGACCGATTTTCAGAGGCACAACAATCTTGCCACACATTTAGACCCCTTTCACACCAAGGGCGTTTTGCAGGCGCTATAGCGTTAAAAATAGCGCCTGCAATCCGCCCTCAAACAGCTGCAGCATTGTCTCCAGTGTGAAAGCCCGAGGGCTTTCACACTGGAGCGGTGCGCTGACAGGACGTCAGGAAAAGTCCTGTCAGCAGCTTCTTTGGAGCGGTGAAGGAGCAGTGAGTTTACCGCTCCTCCACTGCTGCCCGCTGCTCCCCATTGAAATCAATGGGGCAGCGCTGGGATACTGCCGGCAAAACGCCGCTATTGCGGTGCATTGCGGGCGGTTTTAACCCTTTCTCGGGGGTAAAAGCGCCCCGCTAGCGGTCGAAATGCGCCGCTAATCCGACGGTAAAACGCCGCTAAAAATACCGCCGACACTATGGGCGGCTCAGTGTTGAAGGGCTCTAAAACTTAGCCAAAGCGGTTAAAACAAGTGCACTATATTACCAAAAGTATTGAGACACCTGCCTTTACACGCACATGAACTTTAATGGCATCCCAGTCTTAGTCTGTAGGGTTCAATATTGAGTTGGCCCACCCTTTGCAGCTAAAACAGCTTCAACTCTTCTGGGAAGGCCGTCCACAAGGTTTAGGAGTGTGTCTATGGGAGTGTTTGACCATTCTTCCAGAAGCGCATTTGTGAGGTCAGAACTGCTGGCTGGTGAACCTATCCTCCATCCAGAACCTTCCATTTGACACTCGTCATTTTCTAAACGCTTGCAGCAGCCTAGATGAGAACACTGTTGTTTGTATCTGTAGAACAGAAGCAGCAGTCAAAGTGTTTGTGGTCGACAGAATTTTATTCATTTTTTCAGACCTGGAGTTTCAGTTTATCAAATCAAATACGACTTCCTTTGCTGCTTTCATAGCAAGCAATTTTTGATGTACTAAAGAATCAATAGAAGTTTATTAGATGTGGCAGACTTCATGTACCATTGTGTGGGAACCAATACTCTGGATGTGTTATGTTTCATGACAGCTGACAGTGCCTAAAAGCTCCCCAGTGCCTTCAAATATGAAGGTTCTGTCCAGCAGAATATGTGGACAGGCAATCTCAGTGATGCCTAGACATTATGCTGTGACCTATGGGGTCATGGCATTGCATGAAACGTGACATAACCTTGGCTTCTTGAGTATCTTTGAGGACAGAAATGTTCTCATTGCTGCATTAATGCATATAATTCACTTGGCTCATCAGTAAGATAGCTGTGGCACAGATACACTTGGACATCCTCACTGGTTGGGTATTTAACTCTTAGATCTCTAATGCCATGTACACACGGTCGGATTTTCTGACGGAAAATGTGTGATAGGACCTTGTTGTCGGAAATTCCGACCGTGTGTGGGCTCCATGACACATTTTCCATCGGATTTTCCGACACAAAGTTTGAGAGCAGGCTATAAAATTTTCCGTCAACAAAATCCGTTGTCGGAATTTCCGATCGTGTGCACACATATCCGACGCACAAAGTGCCATGCATGCTCAGAATAAATAAAGAGATGAAAGCTATTGGCTACTGTCCTGTTTATAGTCCCAACGTACGTGTTTTATGTCACTGCTTTCAGATTGATCGGATTTTCCGACAACTTTGTGTGACCGTGTGTATGCAAGACAAGTTTGAGCCAACATCTGTCGGAAAAAATCCTAGGATTTTGTTGTCGGAATGTCCGATCAATGTCCGACCGTGTGTACGGGGCATTAGGCAAATGGTGTTTTTTTTAAAAGTCTTTGTTTTCGGGAAAAGGTTTTCGTCTAAAGTAGTATTAGATGAAAGCGTGGATCATTAAAAAAACCCAAAAACATTTAGATATCTTTCTCAAGCAGCATAATAAACAGGGCTATGGGAAGTCTCAAATTCGATAGGAAATTGTTGAATGGGGTCAGGGGAAGGAGAAAAAGAAAAAATGAAACTTATTTTTTACTGCTTAGGACTCATTCACTCAGGTGGATAGGGGGCAGTATAAGCAGGCAGTTGAGCCACGGTTTTACCAACCCAGACTATCCACATGAACAAGGAAATGCAGCTGCTCAGGGCTTTACACATGCTGCAGTCTCTTCATGCATTAAACTGTATGTGGCATTTGGTGGGCAGTACTGCTGCAGAACATGACCAATTCAGGTGAATAGAGCTGTACTGCAACTGCCCTGAAACAGGATGCATTAACCACTTAAGGACCGGAAGATTTTCTGCATTTGAAAAAAAAACAATATTTTTTACTTTTTGCTATAATAAATATGCAAAAAAAAAATGTAAAAAAACGAATTTCTTAATCAGTTTAGGCCAATATGTATTGTTCTACATATTTTTGGTAAAAAAAAAATCGCAATAAGTGTATATTGAATAAGATATCAATCACACAGGGAGTGTATTGGTTTTTAATGTGTTACCAAATAGGGGTCTATTTATAAAAGTTTTTTTTTTTTAATTGTTTATTTAGTGGAGAACACGGCCCACATGGACCAGCAGGAATACAGAAATATATGCGTCAGATAACATATAAGATACAGTATAATGAAATCACATTCTTGCATCTCTCATTGTAATATACCAGCCCCCAACTTGTCATTCCATAACAGTACAATAAAACTTATAAGATTGTATTGTGTTTAACCGTGGGGTCCGGTATTCCACTAACATCTTTCCGTGCTGACTTCCATTGCGCCTGTCCTCTATTTTCTATATATTTGAGAACAGGAAAGAAGATAAGGGAAGAGAGCTAGATCAGAATGGGGAGAAAGAGGAAGAAAGAAAGAGGGTGAAGGGAAGTGTAGAAGAAGGGGGGGGAGGTATGGAGAGATGGAGAGATTGAGGGGTTGAGGGATGGGGGGGGAGGGGGGGGTGTCTCGCGAACATGTGGTCCCGGATCGTCTGTGTATCTGAAGGTGCTCTGTCTCTACTCCTTGTGTCCCGCCTTCCCAGCGAGTCTACCTGCTCACTCCCTGGGTGGCGTCTGAGCTTCGCAAAGATTGACCTGCTCCCGAGTAAATAAACATTGTCCATAATTGCCAGGTCTTAGAGAATGCATCTTCTCTATGCTGTGCTGTGTGGATCAGGTCTTCCATTATTCTAATGTCCTCCACCTTTCCAAGCCACATCTCAATGGTCGGTGGCGTGGTGGATTTCCAACAGAGAGGTATGCATGCTCTGGCAGCATCCAACAGATGTCGTATGACTGAGCGTTTATACGCCTTGTCTGGGATATCGGTGGCATGAAGTAAAAAGAATGCTGGGTCTTTTTTAATTGTCCTATCAGTGAATAGTTGTACGGTCTCGTGTATCACCTTCCAGAATCGTGAGAGTTTGGGGCATGACCAAAATATGTGTAACAAAGTACCCTCGTCCCTTTGGCACCTCCAGCATGTATCAGATGTAGTAGGAAACATTTTGTGTAGCTGTACTGGGGTTCTATACCACCTAGAGAGTATTTTATAATTTGTTTCCTGTGTTTTAGCGCATATGGACGACTTATGTGTAAAGCGGAGTATGCGTTGTCGCTGCGTGGGATTGAAACTACAGTCTAGCTCCTCTTCCCATTTGGTCAAACCCGGGGGTATATAATCCGAGGGGGGTGTGATTAGAAGATTGTACATCAGTGAAAGTGTATGTGGTAAGATGCCCGTATCAGTAGATAGTTCTTCTAGGGTCGTGAGTCCCTGGTCTCCATCAGTGGGGGGTGGGATGGAATGGAGGAAGTGTCCTAATTGAAGCATCTGCATGAAATCTAATCGGTATATCCCTAATGGGTTGGAGAGCTCTGCGTAAGTCTTCCATCTTCCTCCCGAGCTAAAGTGGGAGTCCATGCGTGTACCTGTTTCCCCCAGTTTCTGAAAAATTCTATCTTGTAAACCAGGTGTGAAGAGGGGGTGCCCTATAATTGGGAAGAGGGGTGAGTTTCGGGAAGAGATGTTTGGTTTAGAGATTAGTTTGGCACAGATTCTGGCCGTGTTGCCTATCAACGGGTGTCGTTTAAGCTCCACTGGTAAACTCCAGTAACACCAAGGAGTGCCCCCTAGTGGGATTCTGGTGTAGGATTGTTCTAAGTGGGTCCATAATTTGGTCTCTCGATGTCTACGCCAATCTATGAGTCTGCCCAAGTGCACTGCTTGATGATATACGCGTATGTCGGGTAGTGCTAACCCTCCATAGGGCTTGGGGAGTACAAGTAATTTTTTGGGCAGTCTGGGTCTTTTCCTAGCCCAGATAAATTCAGAGAATATTGTCTGTATTTGATTGAAAAATCTGGTTGGCACACGAATCGGAATGGCCTGCATTAGGTACAGTATTTTGGGTAATATAGACATCTTTAGGATGTTGCATCGCCCCAGCCAGGAGTATAGGCCGGATTGCCATGAGTTTAGCAATGTTTTTATTTTTGTAATTAGTGGCGGAAAATTAAATTCTTATAATTTCGATATTGACTGGGGTATGAAAGTGCCCAGGTATTTTAGAGCTTTGTCTGCCCATTTCAGTTTGAAGTTGGCCTTAAGAGAGGTGAGTAATGTTGAAGGGATTCCTACACTCATAGCTTCGGATTTGGATAGGTTTATTTTCAGGTATGCCAGTGTCCCATAAACAGAGAATTCTTTTAGCAGATTTGGAAGGGAGATAGTCGGGTTCGTCAGTGAAAACATCAAGTCATCTGCATATGCTGATATCTTAAACTAAGTGTCGTCTATAGTAATTCCCGTAATGTCCGGGTTCAGTCTGATATGACAAAGGAATGGTTCTAATGATAATGCGAAAAGGAGGGGTGAGAGCGGGCATCCCTGACGTGTGCCATTCGAAATTTGGAGGGTGTCTGACATTACGCCATTCACCCTTACTCTCGCAGTCGGTGTAGTGTAAATCGCCGAGATCCAATTTAGCATGTTATTCCCTAGTCCTATATGTCTTAACGTGGATTGCATAAATGACCAGTTTACCCGGTCAAATGCTTTTTCGGCATCCGTACTGAGGAAAACCGTCGGGGTGTTTGTTTCCGTGGCATTGTAGAGTAAGTTCAGGACTTTAGTAGTATTGTCCCTCGCTTCTCTAGTTGGGACGAAACCTACTTGGTCTAGATGGATCAGACTGGTTATGTGTTGTTGTAATCTAGTGGCCAGAATTTTTGTGAACAGTTTGAGGTCTGTGTTCAGTAGGGATATTGGGCGGTAACTCCCGCACTGGGTTGGGTCTTTGTCTTCTTTATGAATGACTGTGATTTGGGCCCGTAGCGTGTCTTTGTGTAATAGTTTCCCTTTACCTAGGTCATTGAAGAGTTTCGTCATGTGTGGTCCTAATGATGGGAGTAGCGTCTTGTAGTATTGTAGCGTAAGCCCGTCGGGGCCCGGGGCTTTCCCTTGTTTCGTATTTTTTATTGCCATTTGAATATCTATTAATGTTATGGGCTCGTCTAGTAGGTCTCGCGCCTCGGTCGGCAATGTGGGCATTTTGGACTCTGCTATGTATTCCGCTATTTTTTCTGGGGGAGGTTGTGCCACGTTCAAGTTGTATAAGTTTTCGTAGTACGTTCGAAATTCTTGGGAGATTTGTTGGGGAAGGGTAGCCCTTTGTCCCGTCGGGGAGTTAATGTGCGGAATGTACGATGCCATTTTCTGCGATTTTAGTGATTGGGCTAATAGTCTGCTACATTTATTGCCTGATTCGTAAATCTTTTTCCGTGTGATCTGGAGGGCCGCCTTAGCCTTGAACTGGAGTAGGTCTGTTATTTGCATACGTATCGTATCTAATTCACTGCCCAGGGGTCTGGACGGAGTTGTTTTGTGGGCGGCTTCTAATTTATGGAGTTTGTCGAACAGTGTGGATACTTGTGCTGTTTTTTGTTTTTTGAGTCGTGCCCCATGCTTAATAAGCACCCCACGAATCACCGCTTTGTGTGCCTCCCAGACCAGTCCCCCATCACTGTCCTCCGAGGAGTTGGTGTGAAAATAATGTGAGATTTCCCTCGTAATATCCGCGACCACCTCAGGGTCTTGAAGGAGACTTGCATTCAGTCTCCAGGATTTTCTTTGACATTTGAAGAAGACAGTGAGGTCATATTGCATGGAGACCAGGGCGTGGTCGGACCAGGTAATGGAACCGATGGCCGTATCTTTAACTGACCCGAGTTGGTTGTGTGGTACCAGAAGGAAATCAATACGTGAATATACCTGGTGTGGGCGAGAGAAAAAGGTGTAATCCCGTTCCCCGGGATGAAAGAGGCGCCAAGTATCTATCAGCTGTGCTGCATGGAGGGCCGAAAGCAATTCCCTCCGAGTGCCCCGTGAAGTGGAGGATGTGCCTGTTGAGGTGTCCTCCTCCGGGATTAGTGGAATGTTAAGGTCACCCCCTATGATCAATTGACCTTCGGAGAAATTCTGTAGTGATTTTAAGTGTCGTTTCATAAATGTGTCTTGGTGTTCATTTGGGACATAGAAATTTGCGATGGTCACTTTGGCACCACCTATCAGGCCCTTTAGAAAAAGGAACCTGCCCGCCGGGTCCGTCTTTTTGTCTACAAGAGTCCACGGTACTGCTGCGGATATCTGAGTAGACACTCCTCTGGACTTGGCGTCTACGTGGGTAGAGTGATATACCGTCGGGTAGTACCTGTTTTTTAATATTGGGAACTTATTTTCTCGGAAGTGCGTCTCCTGTATCAATACTATGTCTGCTTTCATGTACCTCATGTCGTTTAGTAACATTCTCCTTTTTTCCGGGACATTAAGTCCCTTTGCATTAAGGGTGACCACTTTAAGTACCCCCATGTTCGCGAGAAGGGGTAACAGGGATGGGTAGAGAGGAAAGAAAGGGGGGACAGATGAAGGGGAGGTAGGGGTAGTAGTCTAGGTTAGGAGTGAGTTAAGGATGGGATAAAAACCACTCCCAAACTGCAGTGGGTGTCGTGTGGGAAAAGCTCCCCGTTTACCCACCTCAGCGAGCGGTACACTTCTATATAGTTGAAGTTGACTTTGACGCTTCCCAGAATTACCTGGGGGAAGGCGTGTTCCTAATTGGGGAGGTGTCTAGCTAGGTCTCGGAAGGAGGGCTATGTCCTCCCCGTGCCCTCGGATCTTAATTGGGGATGTTGCTCCAAGCGTGACGTAATTAGTCTCATGTATAGCACCTACAATTGTATCCAATATCTTACGTCTGTGTATACATTCTAGGCAGCCTGAGCTGAACTGTAATTATTTCAAACAGTCGATAAACATTTTGCATTGGACCATACACTATGCCAAAAACTATAAAACTGGTAGTCAATACGGAGTACATAAACAACAGGCGAGCCCTACTTAGGTGTAGCGTTATTGGCAAAGCCCAGCTAGTGGGCCACAGCCGGCCTCCTTGATGTGTTGTTTGCTGGTGGTGGCTGTAGGCAACATACCGACGGTGCAGTGACCATAGGTGGGGACGTGATAGGCAGGAGCTTATAAAAGTTTTTAACCAAAATTCACAATTCACAATTTTCACTTAGGAGCAGGGCTGCTGATAAGGCAGTACAACCAGTCCTGTTGTATTAAGCCCAGGCTCCATTAGCTAAACAGGGGGGCCCAGGGCAGCTAGACCACACCACTGCTCCTACTTGCTTACCAGGGCTTAAAGTGATTTAAAGTCTTATTTTTTTTCCTATAAAAATAACAAACATGTTATACTTACCTGCTCTGTTGCAGTGGATTTGCACAGAGCAGCCTGGATCCTCCTCTTCTCGGGTCCCTCTTCTGTGATCCTGACCCCTCCCCCCTGTTCAGTGCCCCCACAGGAAGCTGCTTGCTATGGAGGCACCCAAGCCGAGTCACAGCTCTGTGTGTCCATTCAGACTCGGAGCCCCAACCTGGCCCAGTCCCCTCTCTCCCCTGATTGGCTAGCTGACTTTGATCGACAGCAGGGGCAGCCAATGGCTACTATATGTATTGCTTACACCTAAAGGAGTCTGTTTCCTGTGGCCATGACTCTGAAATTAGCACCACACATGGGCTGGGCTGAAGGGGGTGGGTATTTATTGTAAAAAAAGTTCTGACGAAGTTCTTTGAATGTAACACGTACGGGGGAGGAGCCACGCGCTGATGTCACCCGCTGTCGTTGTGTGTCTCATGCACCTCCAGCTTTGCTGTGGATATGTGTGTTTTGCAACAGATGTTTGTGAGTAGCTCATTTTAAATTAAAAGTCCGTCTACTATGCAATAGGATACGTGGGTCAATAGCCTTTGTAATAAATGTATGTGGAAGGGAGAAGTGGTGACCAGGCCGGTATGGTGTACATAATGTTTTGAATACTATTGAATGTCATCGGTATTACAAGGGATAACTTACGTTAATGCTTATAACATAGGGGAAGTCATAGCAAATTACCCACTACAATACTTTATACTACTTGTAGTTTTTGTCTCAAAGTTTTATTGATGTATATTTCCTTTCTTTATGCTCAATAAAAATAAACGTGTTTAAGGAAAAAAAAGAGAAAAGTCCTTTCTACCAGCTCACAGTGTGCACTTACATTATTTTTTTTCTCACCTATGTTTATCCTGGGGTAATCGTTTTGGAGTTCCTGCCTGTCTCTGGAGTATTTTTTCCCTAATGGGACTTGCTTTACTGGCCATCTGTTAGTTCAGTGGTCTGTCATTTGAGGTGAGCGAAGGGAGTGTGTTGAAGGTGGAGGGTCTGTTACCATCTGTCACTTGCAATGTGTCCTTACACATGGAATCTTCCCTGGTGATTGCTGGGACCTGTAGTCCTCCTCTCTGTCTGCTGGATTACATTGGATTTTTCCATTTCATTTTTAATTTAATTTTACTCATGCGCTGTACCTTTTTGTATAAAAGTCTATATTAAACCCCTTATTTTAACTGGGAAGCATGTTGGGGCCCATGTTGGAGTACTCAAACATTTCTCCATAGACCGGTAAAGGGCGCCATCACTGTGGCTCACTCGGGCAATGCTGTTTCTTTAATAGGGTGTAGTGGGGCTGGTCAGTGGCCTTACACCCACTCTTGTAATGACAGAAGATGACCTCTCTGTTCCTCGTCAGTGAATCAATCCAGTCTGTGACTGCAACCAGCTGGTCAGTGTCAGTGATGATCTCTGGTATCAGAGGGTGTACTCTCTGGTCCCTCTGTCTGTTAGGGTTGGCGTCTCATCCCTTTAAAACCGAACACATACTAATTACACAGGTTCTGTGGCTAATAAAGGTGGTAATTAAACTGACCTGGTCTTATCTGCATTTAATTAGCCTCAGAACCTGTGTAATTCGTATGTGTTCAGGTTTAAAGGGATGAGGTGGCAACCCTACTCTTAGGCCCAGATGTGGTGATAAGCGCTTCACCAACTCTGCCTGGGGACACCCCTCTTCCTTTTCCTCTCTGATCAGAGCTCTAATGACTCTGAGATCTGTAGTTCCTTTTGCTAAGTCCATTAAGCAGCTTAGTCTTAAGGGACTATCTCTCCCACAATCTTCTGTTCCTCCCAGCATTCACAGTGATTCCAGCAGTCCAAATCCCTTTCCTCTGTGTGGTGGGCAGAGCTAGCAGGCTACACAAGTTCTGTAATCACAGTCTATCCAATTACAGCTTTGCCTGTCCCTCTCTAAACACAAGCAAGGACAGCAACAGACACAATGAAACTGCAGTCACTCTTCCCTGTTAGCATTGAAGACCAGGGCTACATATGCTGTACATGGAAACAAAGTTTGTAAAACATTAACACATTGAGGTGATTTCCTACATAAAACTGATCTATTACATACATCTAAACAAAATATCTAAAAATATCCTTTCTTCCTTTTATCACGTTTACTATTCCATTTAATATAAATGTTGCTATTCTTAGCCACCCTTTGCTATTTTTAGAAATTCACAATCAATTAAGGTGCCTAGGAAATCATTGTTCTAATTTGGAATGTTACCTTAAGGCAGTGGTTCTCAACCTTACTAGTGCCGTGACCCCTTGATAAAATTTCCCAAGTTGTGGGGACCCCAACAGTAAAATTATTTTCGTAGCATGAGTTGTCAGCACCCAAGGCAAGACGTAATTTGCGCCCCTAACCCATAGACATTTAGTGCTCCCTGAGTCCCTTCCACTCGTACAGTATTAAAACCCCTTATGGTACCACTCTTTCTCTTTATTCTCCTTTCTTTCCCTTTTATCTCTCTCTATCCTAATTTCTTGTTTTTTTCCCCATCCCTCTCTCTAGCTAAATTTCTTGTTCTTTTTTTTATTCTTTCTCTCCCTTATTCTTTGTTCCTCCCCCTCTTTCCTCTCCCTTCCATGTATTCTCTATTTTTATTCCTTCTCTTACTCCGTGGTGGGGGGTGGGATGAGTGGCGGTGCTGGGGGGGAGTTCTGATCAGCCAACTTAGGTGCTCTTGATCAAGGTCATATGCTGATCTGAGAACTGTAGTGGGGACTTTTAATGGCAACTATAATCACAGATAGTGTTACTCACTGTGTCTCCGACTTTGTGGTGTCTCGTAGCAGTGACACCTGTGCCAAAATCAGAAGATAGGGTCTCCTCCAGCCCCTCCCACTTCACATTCTTCATCAGTCAGCTGACCTCTAGTCTCTGCCCCCCGCCATGCCGTGAACTGAATGGGTGACTGCAAAGAGGCTGAGTGGGCGGCTGCGGGCCCCAGAAACAGCCCAGCTGAGCGGCCACAGGCTCCAGGGCCGCAAAAAGGCTGGGAGAGCAGTGCGGGCTTCAGGAACAGCCCAGGATTTGGTGACCCCTGGCAAATCATCATTCGACCCCCGAGGGGGTCCTGACCCCCAGGTTGAGAACCACTGCCTTAAGGCAACCTTTTGAGCACAGTGTACCGAAAAATGTTTTCAAAGAAATTGAGCGTCCCGATTTTATAACAAAAAAATGTCAACTTCACACTCTCAATCATGAAAAGGATTTTTATAAAGTGAATGCTGTAAACGATTTTAGTAGTGAGAAATTAACACCCTGCACTCTCACGCCTCAGATCAGCCCCAATTCCTGCAACTCCACACCTCAGGTCAATGCCCCCCTGCAAATCTGTTTCACCACTGTAACACCCTGCACATCTGCCCCACCACTGTACTACCCTGCACATCTGCCCCACCACTGTACTACCCTGCACATCTGCCCCACCACTGTACTACCTTGCACATCTGCCCCACCACTGTAACTCCCTGCTCATCTGCTCCACCACTGTACCACACATCTGTCCCGCCAATGTACCCCCATCCTCATCTGCCCCACCAATGTACCCCCTTTCTCATCTGCCCCAACACTGTAACCCCCTGCACATCTGCCCCACCACTGTAACCCCCTGCACATCTGCCCCACCACTTTAACCCCCCACACATCTGCCCCACCACTGTAACCCCCTGCACATCTGCCCCACCTCTGTAACCCCCTGCTCTTCTGTCCCACCACTGTACCACCCTGCTCTTCTGTCCCACCACTGTGCCACCCTGATCTTCTGTCCCACCTCTGTGCCACCCTGCTCTTCTGTCCCACCACTGTGCCACCCTGCTCTTCTGTCCCACCACTGTGCCACCCTTCTCTTCTGTCCCACCACTGTGCCACCCTGCTCTTCTGTCCCACCACTGTACCACCCTGCTCTTCTGTCCCACCACTGTGCCACCCTGCTCTTCTGTCCCATCACTGTAAACCACTGCTCATCTGCCCCACCAATGTTCCCCCCTTTCTCATCTGCTCCACCACCGTACCCCCATTCTCTTCTGTCTCACCGCTGAACCATTTTCTCGTCTGTCCTAACACTGAACTTATCTGCTCATCTGCTCCACCACTGTAACCCCCTTTCTCATCTGCCCCACCACTGTACCTCCTGCACATCTGTCTCACCACTGTACCCCCGGCTCTTCTGCCCCACCACTGTAAGCCCCTGCTCATGTGTTCCACCAATGTACCTCCTTTCTCCTCTGCACCTCTCTGCACATCTGCCCAACTCTGTACCTCCTGCACATCTGTCTCACCACTGTAACCCCTGCTCATCTGCCCCACCACTGTAACCTCCTGCTCATCTGTCCCACCAATGTACCTCCTTTCTCCTCTCTCCCAACATTGAACCCCCCCTCGCTCATCTTTCCCACCACTGTAACCCCCTTCTCAACTGGCTCAACACTGAACCACCCTGCTTATCTGTCCCACCACTGTAACCCCCAGCTCATCTGGCCCATCACTGTATCCCCCTACTTTTCTGTCCTACAACTGAACCCCCTTCTCATCCCTCCCACCACTGTACCTCCTGCACATCTGCCCCACCACTGTACCCCCTTGCTCTTCTGTCCCACCACTGTTAGCTCCCTACTCATCTGCCCCATCAATGTACCCCCTTTTCTCATCTGCCCCACCACTGTACCTCCCTGCACATCTGCTCCACCGCCGTATCCCAATGCTCTTCACTACTGAATCACCTTCTCATCTGTCCTAACACTAAATCCATCTGCTCATCTGGCCCATCACTGTATCCCCCTGATTTTCTGTCCTACAACTGAACCCCCTTCTCATCCCTCCCACCACTGTACCTCCTGCACATCTGCCCCACCACTGTACCCCCTTGCTCTTCTGTCCCACCACTGTTAGCTCCCTACTCATCTGCCCCATCAATGTACCCCCTTTTCTCATCTGCCCCACCACTGTACCTCCCTGCACATCTGCTCCACCGCCGTATCCCAATGCTCTTCACTACTGAATCACCTTCTCATCTGTCCTAACACTAAACCCATCTGCTCATCTGCCCCACCACTGTAACCCGCTTTCTCATCTGCCCCACCAATGTACCTCCTGCACATCTGTCTCACCTCTGTTCCCCCTGCTCTCCTGCCCCACCACTGTAATCCCCTGCTCATCTGTCCCACCAATACACCTCCTTTCACATCTGCCCCACTGTTCTACCCCCCTGCTTTTCTGTCCCACCACTGAACCCCCTTCTCATCTGCCCCAACACTGAACCCCCCTGCTTATCTGGCCCAACACTGAACCCCTCTGCTCATCTGCCCGAACACTGTACCCCCTTTCTCATCTGTCCCACTGCTGAAGCCCCTTCTCATCTCTTCCACCACTGTACCTCCCTGCACATCTGCCCCACTGCTGTACCCTCCTGCTCATTTGCTCCACCGCTGTACCCTCTTCTCATCTATGATATGTGTGATATGCAGAGAGGTGAAAAGAAGCAGAGATGAGACATATCTACCTGTCCTGGCACACTCATCCTGCTGATCCAACTCTCGCATCCAGCCCACATGCTTTAATGTGATGTATGTGATGTATGTAATGTATGTGATGTTGCACACAAGCATCTGGAATGGATGCTCAATGATGAGCTCAGGTCAGGGGTATTTTCTGAAAGCAGTGGGCCTGTGTGCAAAATCATAAGTTGGGCCCCCGCAGCTGAGGAAAAGTGCGGCGCTCTGCGCCACAGGAAAAGTTGGGTGTGAATTTCATTGCGCTGAATACTGGCTGTGGCTTAAAGGGACACAGAGTGCAGGGGTTCAGTAGTAAGTGACGCAAAGATTGTTCAGGAATAATTTCAAGAAAGTTCCCAGAAGCTCAACAGTAATTCCACAAATTGTCACCTGATTGTGGTTTTCTCAATCACAGTGAAATTCCTTCTTTCTGAGATTGGTAGTGGCAACCAAGCGAGTCCTTTTCCTCCAGATAGTAGGCGGGGTAAGCAGGAACACGATTTGCTTTAGCAGTGGCCAAAGACAGTCCTCCTCCTGGAAACAGAGACTGCCCCCCTTCCCCCAGCACAACTGCACCCAATCTCTACCCCATCACAAAAGCTGACGATCGCAGCTACAGCAAAGTTAGAGAACCAAACAATGTTTCCCATCTTTTACAATGTGTGGGGGCGCAGTGCCTCCCCCTCAGTGCAGGTGCAGTGTGGGGAATTCTGAAATTGGAATGCATTAGTGTCTCGCTGACACTTCCCTTCGCTGCTCTGCTGATGGGGAGAGTGTCGAGTTCCCGGCAAAAGAGGCTTTGCATGCCACTTGCAGCACCAGTGTCGGGGGTTGCCTACCCCTGCCCTAAGGAATAGCAAACATTCCAATTGTGAGCTGGAATATTCACTAACTCTAAACATACTGTATATTCTGTAAATTGGTCAGGAAAGCTGTGAATTTCAAGAATGCATTATAAAATTCTCCATTTACAATGGGCACAAGTGAAAAATAAAACATGACTGGCATTCAAAACTTTATAGACCACTTAGTAACACATAAACAATTTGATGCCCTGTTAGACATGTGCAAGACGAAAAAATTAGTTTTGTTTTGTTTCGTTTACATTTGTTAATCTAGTTAATTCGTATTTGGAATTCGTATTTGGAACTTGTTTTACGTCTTTTTCGAACTTTCTTCAAATTTACAGATTTTTTCGGATCGAAACATTCATATCGATAAATTTTGAATCGTCGAATTGAAAACTGCCCATTCATTTCAATAGGCAAGGGCAATGTAGGAGGAGCGGTGTATACACCGCTTCTCCACCACCCCAAAGATGCTGCTTGCAGGACTTTTTTTAATGCACTCAGGCTTTCACGTTGGGGTGGCAGGGGAGGAGTTTTTCAATCGCTTTACAGGCGCTATTTTTAGCCCTTTAGCGCCTGAAAAACACCTCAGTGTGAAAGGGGCTAACACACACAGTCTTTGTTTTCAGAAATATGTTTACATTTAGAATTGGACTGGAGTTCGATGTAAAATTCGACTTCAACTTCAGAAATTCGGGCGAGTTTCGTTTTGTTATTTGGACCATTTGATAAATTTTGTTTATACTGTAATTTGGGTATTCGGATATATCCGAATCTCCGAATAACTAAAAATTAGTCAGAATATTTATTCCGAACAAAACGAACCGCACATGTCTACTGTTCACACCTGATTGATCTGAAGCACAATTTGAAGAAGCGCTAGGATTTCCATCATATTCAATGGTGCCTGTTCACACCTGGGCATATAAAGCTCACCACTTAAAAAAAAAAAAAAAAATTTTGTTCAACCAGCAGATTTTGTTCAATCTGCTGGTTGAACAAAAAAAAAAATGCATGTGTATATACAGGTTAACACGTAACATGGCGCCAAGCCAACCTCGTATTCCCTAAAAAGCCCCCCTCCATCATGACAGCAAAAAGAGGTTCTGTGGTATGGGCAGGAATTTGAAGGAAGAGTCTGCAGAAGCCTGGCAATGCACCTGTGATCCACTGGTTGTGGTTTTAATGCTTTGCAGGCTCATATGCAAAAAAAAAGAAAATCACATTTTTTCCCTGCTAAAGTATGCACACTTATGCCGCGTACACACGGTCGGACTTTTCGGCTTCAAAAGTCTGACAGCCTGTCCGACAGACTTTCGACGGACTTTTGGCAGACTTTTGGCAGACTTGCGGCAGACTTTCTAACGAACGGACTTGCCTACATACAATCACACAAAAGTCCGACGGATTCGTACGTGATGACGTACACCGGACTAAAATAAGGAAGTTGATAGCCAGTAGCCAATAGCTGCCCTAGCATGGGTTTTTGTCCGTCGGACTAGCACACAGACGAGCGGATTTCTGGGTCCGGCGTAGTTACGACGTAAAGATTTGAAGCATGTTTCAAATCTAAAGTCCGTCAGATTTGCGGCCGTAAAAGTCCGCTGAAAGTCCGGGGAAGCCCACACACGATCGGATTGTCAGCCGTATTTTGTCCGTCGGCGTCCGTCGGACTTTTGTAGACGAAAAGCCCGACCGTGTGTACGCGGCATTACATTTTTTTAAAGGTGGACTGGAACTCCAGGGAAGATATTTTAGTAAATTCTGGTGATTATAAAAAAAAAGTTACTTCTGCTGACAAGAATGCTATACCTGGAATCTCTGATCTTTCTTTAAAATTTTCAGGATATTATGGATCATCTATACTTCCCACCCACTAGGAATTTAAGCATTCAATGGAAAAAAAGGGGCATCCAAGAAGCACTGGGACTTTTTGATATGAGTTTAATAAACGTGTAAAAAATATTTAAAGAGCTGTCAGCTCACTGGCTCAGTTTAGGCTGCTCACAACAGGCCAGGCTACCTTACTGTGGGTACCCCAGCAGGTTACCAGGAATCTGGGCAGGGAAGCTGATTGCTGGAATAGGATTCCTGGGCAGCAGTATCTGCATCAGAAGTCATAATAAGAAGTATTGTCTTATATGTATGTCTTATTTTGACTGCTGGTGCAGATACTACTGGCCAGGAATTCTAATCCAGCAATCAGCTTTCCTGCACAAATTCAAACAGGAAATTTTAGCCTTAATTTGAGTCCACTCAGGGTTCACATTTTTAACTGAAGCCCTGATGAAGGGGAAGCTCTTTGACCCCCAAAATGTGTTGGCTGTCTTCTAACACAATATCAATAAATTAATTTGGGCTCTTTTATCTTTTGGTCTGGTGCTCCTTTTATATATGCACTAAACATATGAGAGCTGTGTCCATTGGGCATTCACAAAATGTCTTGTATTCTGAGAACCATTCAGAGAATATAAGGTGCAGCTCTCATATCCACAGTGGATCAGAAGTGTATTGAGAGATGTACTATTCAGTATGAATAAAAGCATACATTTTTAAAAAAGATCCCGGACACAGCATACACCACATCACAGGTAACTTTTTTATATATTACATTATAATTACCATTCATTTATTACAGGTACTTATATAGCGCTGTAAATGTACGCAGCACTTTACATATATATTGTCTATTCACATCAGTCCCTGCCATCATGGAGCTTTCAATCTAAGGTCCCTAACTCACATTCATACATACACATACTAGGGTCAATATAGACAGGAGCCAATGACCCTACCAGCATGTCTTTGAAGTGTGGGAGGAAACCGGAGTACCCGGAGGAAACCATCTTCTTATGCAGCGTACACACGAGCGGACTTTTCGACCGGACTGGTCAGACGGACCGGATCCGGCGGACAATCCAATCGTGTGTGGGCTTCATCGGACCTTTAGCAGACTTTTCCAGTCGAAAATCTGACGGACTTTAGATTTGAAACATGCTTCAAATTTTTCCGACGGACTCGAATCCGGTCGAAAAATCCGCTCGTCTGTATGCTAGTCCGATGGACGAAAACCCATGCTAGGGTAGCTATTTGCTACTGGCTATCAACTTCCTTATTTTAGTCCGGTCGTACATCATCACGTATGAATCCGTCGGACTTTGGTGTGATCGTGTGTAAGCAAGTACGTTCGTTCAAAAGTCAGAATGGCCATCGGACTTTTGTTGCCGAAAAGTCCACTCGTCTGTACGTGGCCTCAAAGTTGTAGTGAGCTGAGGTATGGAAAACATTTGCTTCCATAGAATTAATATTCATTTATTTTTGACTCCCTTCCCCTGAAGGACTCAATTGTTTTGCTCCTTATCATTGTGAGTTGTTGCACGTTTTTCGCTGTCTTGTTAAACTTTGCATATCACTTATTCTTCCAGTCCCCTTTTATAAAATATCCTGCATGGAATGTGTGTCATCAGCAAACACAAGTGCGCAGTTTTCATTGCTGTTAGTAAGCAAATTAAAAGGCACTGGACTGAGGACAGAAGCCCGCGGTAGTCCATTAATAACAAATCTCCGCACTTTATCCTGCAGACAGCTTTCTAGCCAAGTACAACTCATTTCCCCTAGGCTTATATTCCTTAATGGATACAGTAACCTCCTGTGTGGCACAGTATTAAACTCAGCAGGAGCAGTCTGGCCTCCGCTGAAACATGGCACACATCTCTTTTCTAGTACAAGCATCATCTTACTTTCATTCATTTGTTTGCTGCGTCTTCTGTGGCTCCATTTTGGGTTGTGTTTTTTCTGCACATTTTTCCTGCTGCCCTTGAAAAACTTTTCCTGAAAAGGATAGTGGTTGACTGTCGTGCTCATCTTTTCATTTTTATACTTTCTAGGTCACGGACCTGGATCAGGTTTGGAGATGAAGTGCTCTGACTGCAATGGCTGCATGCTTATTTCTGTTCTTTGACGCAGAAAGTATTGAAGCCAAGATGGACAACTAGCATTTTTAGATACTAGACCATTCTTCTCAACTTTTTTACCCTAGAGAAAAACTTGAAATAATTTTCAGGTCTCGGGGTACTTCAGATAAAACCAGCTCCCCGGGAGTCAATGTGAAAAATGCCCCTTACGTTGGTGGGCAGTGGGAATAATGCCACTCTTACAGTGAGGGCCACCCTTAGGGCTCATTTAGACTTGTGGTTGGAGGACATTGAAAACACGCAGTTGAGCCACATTTTTAGCGCTCTCCAACTACCCCCCTTGTAAGCTGTAAAAGGCAGCAGATCGGGGTGTTCACATGTTTTAGCTCACGCCCATAACAAAACGTATTGACCATGTTGTGTTCCATGGGCAGTATGCTGGATCATTCATGTGCTAAAATAAAATCCTTTGAAAGAAGAGGCTAAAGCCTCGTACACACGATCGGATTTTCCGACGGGAAATGTGTGATGACAGACTGTTGGCAGAAAATCCAACTGTGTGTATGCTCCATCGGACAATTGTTGGCCAACTTTCCACGGACAAATGTTGAATGGCAGGTTTATAAATTTTCCGCGACAAATGTCTGTTGTTGGATTTTCCGAGCGTGTGTACACAAGTCCGTCGGACAAAAGTCCAAAGTACAAACATGCATGCTCAGAAGCAAGGACGAGCCGGAAGTGGTCAGTCTTGTAAACTAGCTTTCGTAATGGACAATTAACATTTGTGACGTGGCAAATTATGAAATCTCGACATGCAGCGCACATTCTCTTCTTCTTTAATGGGATAATAATGAAGCTGCTTTGCTGGAGATACTGATGGAGTTATTGCAAACAAATTTTCAAAGGCTCTTTTTTTCTATATCAAGAATAATATTATGTTTTTTTTTTTGTTTTTTTTTGGGCAAGTTACCACAACACCATTATCCGTAATTTTTAAGCTCAAAGATACAATTATGTTGGTGTTCCTTGTTAAGTTTACATTGTATTTTTTAAAATGTAACTACCTACTCCCAAAATTTCATTTGAAGTAAAACACATAGCCAAGTATTATTCTACACAATTTTTTTTATTGTGCATTAAAAAAGAAAAATAAATAAAAATAGACATGCTATCTGCCAATAGAACTTAACCAAAAAGTGCATTCTATGCATTCAAAAATATAGAAAATATACCAAATCAAATCATTATTCAACCAAAAAAATAATGTCAAAGCAATAACTCCAAGGTCAATAATAAATAACATGTTGTCTCCTCCGATTCCGCAACATGTCTAGTTGATGAACGGCCATTCAGAAACGAACTGAAAAGCACGAAATGAAAAGTGCGAAATGAAAAGCGCTAAATGAAAAGCACGAAATGAAAAGCACGAATCAACACTCACCAAACTTCTACTAACATAAAATTAGCAGAAGGAGCCCAAAGGGTGGCGATAAAGAGCTGATAAACCACGTAGTATGTCACTACGTTCGTGATTGTTGGCCAACAATTGTGTGGCCGTGTGTATGCAAGACAAGTTTGGGCCAACGCCCTTCGGACAAAATTCCACGGTTTTGTTGGCGGAAAGTCCGATCGTGTGTACGAGGCTTTATGGGTTGCCGGCTTATCTTTTCTATCATGGACCATCAAATGGGAAGTCAATCAACAACAGCTAAAGGAACTCCTACCAACCTCTGGAGGAACTTTAGGGTTCCATGGAACCCTGGTTGAGAATTACTGTACTAGGCAGTAATGGATAACAAAGTACAGATCTTAACCACTTCCTGACCAACTGCCGCAGTATAACTGCGGCAGGTTGGCTCCCCTGCGCAAGCCGTCGTAGCTATACGGCGGCTCACAGGGTCGGGATAGCAGGCGCACGCGCACCCGCTGCACGGCGGGGGTGCCGATGCTCGTGGCCGACGGTCGCTATGACTGCCAGCCACGAGCGATCATGAGCAGGAGAGACAGAACAGGGATGAGTGTGTGTAAACACACACTTCCCTGTTCTGTTCTGACAGGAGTGACAGATTAGCTAGGACTATTAGCTAAGAACCACGATCTGTCACTTCCTCCAGTCAATCCCCTCCCCCTTCAGTTAGAATCACCTCCCGGGGAACACAGTTAACCCCTTCACCGCCCCCTAGTGTTAACCCCTTCACTGCCAGTGACATTTTTACAGTAATCAATCCAATTTTATAGCATTGATCGCTGTATTAATGCCAATGGTCCCAAAAATGTGTCAAAATTGTCCGATGTGTCCGCCATAATGTTGCAGTCATGATAAAAATCGCAGATCGCCGGCATTACTAGTAAAAAAAAAAAAAATAATAATAAAAATGCTATAAATCTATCCCCTATTTTGTAGACGCTATAACTTTTGCGCAAACCAATCAATATACGCTTATTGCAATTTTTTTACCAAAAATATGTAGAAGAATACATATCGGCCTAAACTGAGGAAAAAAAATGTTTTTTTTAATATATTTTTGGGGGATATTTATTATAGCAAAAAGTAAAAAATAATGTGGTTTTTTTTTTTTTTCAAAATTGTCGCTCTTTTTTGTTCATAGCGCAAAAAATAAAAACCACAGAGGCGATCGCACAACCGCGCAATTGTCAGTTAAAGCGACGCAGTGCCGAATCGCAAAAACTGCTCTGGTCAGGAAGGGGGTAAATCCTTCCGGGGCTGAAGTGGTTAAGACACAAAAGAAGAAACAAGCATTGATACTTTTTTTTTAAATCAAAAACGTGTTTATTTGTATAAAAACCAATAAGAATACATACAGTCAGAATAAGACATAGGCAGCAAGAAAATTCAGATGCAACATCCATTACATTCCGTTAAGTTGTACATTTTCAAGTATATGATAGTTTAAACTACAATAAACATGTAAGCAAATTATTATATTGTGTTGCTTGACCCAGATTAGATCCAAATATCATTAACTGACCTGTACATCCTGCGTGTATGAAAGAGCAAGTAACAGACGTAAAGTTTATTGTACCCAAGAAAAACGGAAGGAAAAATAAAACAATCACATCCCTATAGGATATAAGGTTAACTAAACAGTCAAAACATTTTTAAGTGTAGCAATAACTCTCGGTGGAGCTGCTGGTTTAAGCAGGTCTGTTACCTTCACTCTTCTTCCCTCTGTTTCACCGGCTCCGGGTCTAGGGGTTCCGTTGAGTTTACCTCTGGACGACACACGCACCAACACTTGAGTACGTTTTCAATGCTTTATTAAAGGAAACTGCAGAAGAAGCTCAAATATCTTCTTGTAGGATTCTTGACAAATGTCCTGGTAGAATTTGGATATTACAATAGAATGCGCTCCCCTCGTGGGACACACTCCTTGGTCGCCTGGATAGGCCTCTCTCACTTGCCTAGCAGACAGTACGTAGCACGAACAAAAGTCAGACTTGTTTGGGATAAACCTGTACAATCCTCTGCCACAGGATGTATTGTTTTTTTTCTACAATGAACGTCAGTCACAGTGCCTGAACCTTTAAGCCAACCCGGCAACACTATGCTGTATGGTTACTTTAGGATACGTCCTCCAACCGAGTCACCAGGCCCCTCTCCAGACCAGCACGTTGCGTGATCCTTCCATGACGGGTCCTCCCCTGGGATCTCCTCGGTTGTCCAGCTTCTTCACTCGGGATAGACAGCTCAGGACCATTCCTCGGCTGCTGTGGTAGGCCCCAGACAAGCTTCTGGGCCCACCCCTGCGCCGCAGCGATGTGGGCCTCCGGAACGGAGGACCACGAGATAGCTCTCTAACGCATACCTGTCAGCCAGGAGGGCCAGCAGGTGGCTGTAAAACGAACCCCAAAATATGGCGTCTGTCCCATAAGTACCCTCGCCCAGAATGCAACTCGGAGGACCACCTTCACCGAGTTGTCTCCGGGACAGAAGAGCATCCATACGCTTAGACACGTTGCCTTTCCAACACTAACCAGTGATAACAGCGACACCCACCGGTCAATATGGAAACACACGCAACGTCAGCCAAGCTGGAACAGAGGCAAACTTAACCTTCCTAACGAACAAGTTACTAAATTTACCTAACATATGGTAGATCGCAAATCTACCAGCGCTACATAAGTGTATGATACATCCACCACAGCATCTCCCCCAACCCACCCTAGACATATTTTATATCCAGGAATATAGTATACCCGAATACTTCCACCCTCACATTTACATTTGCAGAAGTCTGTCCATCACTAACTGAGTCGGTCCCAAACCTGGAGTATTTAACCATGGTTGCCATATTAAGTAGAATTTCTTCAGGACATTACGGTGTTGATAGGTAAGTTTCTCCCATATTAGCAACCTATTCACCAGTTCCACCCACTGTCCTCCCGTAGGTACCCACGGTAGGGCTTTTTTTTTAGCGGGAACGTGGGGGAACGCAGTTCCGGCACCTCTTGGACTGACTGTATGTAATGGCAAGGGGTGCTGGGGTGTGCTACAGGGTATTGATGCTCACTGCTGGGGATCTATTTTTGCAAAGGGGGTCTATTGTTGCTGGGGAGGTCTATTGTTGCTGGTGGGGGACCTATTGTTGATGGCAGCCAGACAGACTATTAATGCTGGCTAAGGGGGAGTTCCTGCACCTATTGTCTGAGAAAAAAAGCCCTGACCCTCGGAGTTATCCAAAGCCTTGCAATTGCCTTTAGAGCTATATATAATAGATGCAGAACAGCAATATGACCGATTGGTGAGAGTGAGGGTATCTCCAAGGCACCCAGCAGGCACACAATCGGATCCTGCAGAACTGGGGGGGTCTTTTGTTGCTGGGGAGTCAGTTGTTGTTGAAAGAGATCTACTATTGGGGGAGGGGTCTATTGTTGATGGCAGCTGGGAACTGGTAGACTTGCGAGATGGTATTAAGAACATATTGCCAATATCTGAAGAGCTTTGGGCATTTCCACATCATGTGTAATAGATCCCCATTATGGCTATCACATTTTGGGCATAACAGGGTTTCTCTAAATCCCCACCTGTGTAATTTAACTGGTGTTCTGTATACCCTGTGTACTAGATATAAATGGGATAGTCTCTGCGATGCAGATACTGATACCAAGGGCGCAGATGTCAGACATAACTCCCAAGTATCTCCATCTATATGTCCCAAATCTCGCTCCCACCCCCTTCTGCAAAGGAGCGTCCCAGCTTCACATGTGAAGCCAAGTAGTCTAGTGTATACCCTTGATATCATACCTTTCCTCTCATCTGTCAACAATACATCACTCATCAAGGGGTGCACCGTCTGTACAAGTGGAGACATTCTACTCTCATATTGGATTGCATGTCTCAATTGGAGACAATGGCGTCCCTAGGGGGGGGCAGAGGGGGCCCTGACCCCCCCCCAACATTATGCTGTGCTCCACCATATGCCCCCCCATAAAAAAATATTTTTTTTTTTACAAAAGATCAATGTCTAAGAGGGAGAGAGTCCCCAGTCAGCTCCTGCGGGTGATTCCCCCCCCTCCCTCTGCTCGCTGACACTGCATAATGCGAGCGCTCACACAACCACGGCCGCCCGATTTGCTTCTTCCCCTGCATCCTCATTGGCAGGGAGAAGAGCGAATTGCAGGAAGGACTCCACCAGGACTCTCAGTTACTGAAAAAACAGACTGATTTCTCCCATCCTTAGGACAGGAGAACCAGCCTGTAAATTCCAAGAGATGCCAGACCAGAGCAGTCAATAGCAGGGGCAGGACAGCAAGAGGAGGCTGGGGAACCCCACAGTGGCAGAACACCAGGGCCCGGAGGCAAGACAACCTTTGCAACCCTGATAGTTCTCCCACTGCTTTGGATCCTTATATTTTCTTGGTATGCTGGTGACATATATATCTTGTTTTCTGTTACCCTGGGGGACCCCAATACAGTAAGAAGGGAGCTCACTGCAGAACATGTGAAAGGGCCGTTGTAGGGTCGTAGTAAAGGGCCCCAGTATATAGTTATATATCTATATATATCTATCTATATATATATATGCATTTTATAGTTGCCCCCCTACTTTTATCCCTGTCCCCCCATGTGCCCCCCCTAAATATGAAAGCTGGAGACGCCACTGATTGGAGATACTTCTAGAACTGATTCTTGTGAATGGAGAACTCCTCTCTGAGATCTGTAAAGGATTTAAGTATGTACAATTGTGTAATGTATTGAATGCCTGCTTCCTCCCAATGGCGAAAATCCTCAAGCTTGAGAAGTTCCTTGAAATATTTATTTCTCCATATGGCGGTAAAGGGGCATATCCCTTTTATTTTAAGAAGAGACCTAGTATATGTCCATAGTGTGTTTAATGACATAATTGTGAGGAGGGTGTTTGGCAAACGTGTTAGTCCTTCTTCTAAATGGGCCAGAGCTGTAAGACCGGATAGCAATGATACCTTATGAACTATAACTAAACTAATTTAAATCATCTATACTTCTCGTGTTGTAAAACAATCCTAAAACATTTTTTCAGTGTTGTATTTTATTGTTGATTTTTTCTTCCTTTAGAAACAACCATTCACATCTTTGTAAATTTCCCTGGGTCCTATAAAGGTGGGCCACTCAGTTTATCATTACTCTGTGCCCACCAATGTATAGGGGGTTGTGTATTTTTATTTCAGTTTTCAGTCCAATTCTTTTATTCTTTATAAAAACAGAACGTAAGCTAGAGCACAGTGGAAGCTATGATTAAGTGTTGTACGTCACATATTACTGATTTGATTTGTTGGAGTACAATAAAAGTTCTATGCAGTAAAGACTGGTTGGGTCATCACCTACTCTTGATTACAAATATAAGTAAGAAAGACCTGGAGTGGCACTAGGTTAAGCTTCAGTGGGATCTGTGGACTGACCTGGCGTGATAATTGCCTTTGTGAATCTCTCTTTCCCAAAACTAAAATTGATCCAAGTCCCTAAAGTTAGCTCACAAAGCGGTATTAGCCTCGGTTTCCACTATTACGACCTTATTTTTTGCCGCGATTTTGATGTGACCAGTAGCAATGCCTGTGTATTCTTGCGGTCTATGGACCTTAAGTCGCATCAAAGTTGGTCCAAAGTAGCTGTCAGGATATCTAATTGACCAGACTGTGTGGACTGCACAGAGGAGACCAGAAACACATGTAAGTGAAATGGTGTTTATTAACAAGTGATAAGTGACAGGAACAAACAGTGCAAAAACCCACACAACAACCCACTACAAACAACAATGCATAAATATATATAAGTAAAGGGATATACCGTAATCGTAAACAAGCCAAGCCAAGGTCATACACAGGGAAGTCAGCATAAGGGTAAGGACGGGAACCTGAACAGGACAAGGAGAGGATGGATGGATGGGGTTCAGGGCAGGGATCCAAGGGAGCCAGGAACAGAAGGGACAGGACTAGGAAGGCCTCAGGATAGGGATTGGATCAGATCAGGACAAGGCAGATAGCAGGCTCAAGGTCAAACAGGCAGCAAGGTCAGAACGCAGGGGGAGAGAGAGAGATACCAAGGCAAGCCTATGAGGGCTTGCCGGGTATTTGTAAGGCTGTGGTAATTGACCTCACGTTACAGCTGAGCGCAGTGTGACCTGTTTGCTCCACACTGCCAGAGTGCACCCGCTGGTTGACGCCGGTACTACGGCCCGAGGATGCAACAGTGCCACCAGCAGGAAAGACCTCTTACTGCAGGTCCTAGGTGTTGGAAGACACCTGCTGATGGACACTGGTACTGCGATCCAAGAGACCGATAGCGCCACCAACGGGTAGACCTTCTCATGACAGTACCCCCCCCTAAAGGAGCGGCCTCCGGATGCTCCAACAAGGTGTATCTGTTCAAAGTTCATGGCCTTCAACTGGACAGGTGAGGGCACATCAGGCCGGGCATCGGGTACATCAACCTGGACAGTGGGTACTGCTGGCATGTCAGAGTCATTAAGCTGGGCAGCAGACGACAGGAACCACTTGGGCTGGGCAGCAAACGACAGGAACCACTTGAGCTGGGCAGCAAACGACAGGAACCACTTGAGCTGGGCAGCAAACGACAGGAACCACTTGAGCTGGGCAGCAAACGACAGGAACCACTTGAGCTGGGCAGCAAACGACAGGAACCACTTGAGCTGGGCAGCAGACGACAGGAACCACTTGAGCTGGGCAGCAGACGACAGGAACCACTTGAGCTGGGCAGCAAACGACAGGAACCACTTGAGCTGGGCAGCAGACGACAGGAAACACTTGAGCTGGGCAGCAGACTGGGAAGCTGGCACATCAATCTGGGAAGCTGGCACATCAATCTGGGAAGCTGGCACATCAATCTGGGAAGCTGGCACATCAATCTGGGAAGCTGGCACATCAGACTGGGAAGCTGGCACATCAGACTGGGAAGCTGGCACATCAGACTGGGAATCTGGCACATCAGACTGGGAGGTAGGCATCAAGACATCAGGCTGGAAGACAAGCTGCAAGGCATCAGGCTGGGAAGCTGGCACATCAGACTGGGAAGCTGGCACATCAGACTGGGAAGCTGGCACATCAGACTGGGAGGTAGGCATCAAGACATCAGGCTGGAAGACAAGCTGCAAGGCATCAGGCTGGGAAGCTGGCACATCAATCTGGGAAGCTGGCACATCAATCTGGGAAGCTGGCGCATCAGACTGGGAAGCTGGCACATCAGACTGGGAAGCTGGCACATCAGACTGGGAAGCTGGCACATCAGACTGGTAGGTGGGCATCAAGACATCAGGCTGGAAGACAAGCTGCAAGGCATCAGGCTGGGAAGCTGGTACAGCAAACTGGGAAGTTGGCACATCAATCTGGGAAGCTGGCACATCAATCTGGGAAGCTGGCACATCAATCTGGGAAGCTGGCACATCAGACTGGGAAGCTGGCACATCAGACTGGGAAGCTGGCACATCAGACTGGGAAGCTGGCACATCAGACTGGCAGGTAGGCATCAAGACATCAGGCTGGAAGACAAGCTGCAAGGCATCAGGCTGGGAAGCTGGCACATCAATCTGGGAAGCTGGCACATCAGACTGGGAAGCTGGCACATCAGACTGGGAAGCTGGCACATCAGACTGGGAGGTAGGCATCAAGACATCAGGCTGGAAGACAAGCTGCAAGGCATCAGGCTGGGAAGCTGGCACATCAATCTGAGAAGCTGGCACATCAATCTGGGAAGCTGGCACATCAATCTGGGAAGCTGGCACATCAGACTGGGAAGCTGGCACATCAGACTGGGAAGCTGGCACATCAGACTGGGAAGCTGGCACATCAGACTGGTAGGTGGGCATCAAGACATCAGGCTGGAAGACAAGCTGCAAGGCATCAGGCTGGGAAGCTGGTACAGCAAACTGGGAAGTTGGCACATCAATCTGGGAAGCTGGCACACCAATCTGGAAAGCTGGCACACCAATCTGGAAAGCTGGCACATCAGACTGGTAGGTAGGCATCAAGACATCAGGCTGGAAGGCAAGCTGCAAGACATCCGGCTGGAAGGCAGGGACATCGAGCTGGAAGGCAGGCATCGGGACGACAAACTGGGAGGCAGGCACATCAGACTGTAAAGCTGGAACATCAGACTGCAAAGCTGGAACATCAGACTGGAAGGCTGGAACAGCAGACTGGAAGGCTGGAACATCAGACTGGCGAGCTGGAACGTCAGACTGCAAAGCTGGAACATCAGACTGCAAGGCTGGAACAGCAGACTGGAAGGCTGGAACAGCAGACTGGAAGGCTGGAACAGCAGACTGGAAGGCTGGAACAGCAGACTGGAAGGCTGGAACAGCAGACTGCAAAGCTGGAACAGCAGACTGGAAGGCTGGAACAGCAGACTGCAAAGCTGGAACAGCAGACTGCAAAGCTGGAACACCAGACTGCAAAGCTGGAACACCAGACTGCAAAGCTGGAACACCAGACTGCAAGGCTGGAACATCAGACTGGAAGGCTGGAACATCAGACTGGAAGGCTGGAACATCAGATTGGAAGGCTGGAACATCAGACTGCAAAGCTGGAACCTCAGACTGAAAAGCTGGAATCTCAGACTTCAAAGCTGGAACATCAGACTGCAAAGCTGGAACATCAGACTGCAAAGCTGGGACTTCAGACTGCAAAGCTGGGACCTCAGACTGCAAAGCCGGGACTTCAGACTGCAAAGCCGGGACTTCAGACTGCAAAGCTGGGACTTCAGACTGCAAAGCTGGGACTTCAGACTGCAAGGCTGGGACTTCAGACTGCAAGGCTGGGACTTCAGACTGCAAGGCTGGGACTTCAGACTGCAAGGCTGGGACTTCAGACTGCAAGGCTGGGACTTCAGACTGCAAGGCTGGGACTTCAGACTGCAAAGCTGGGACTTCAGACTGCAAAGCTGGGACTTCAGACTGCAAAGCTGGGACTTCAGACTGCAAAGCTGGAACAGGTTGGGTTACTGGCAGGATGGTATGGGTCGGGAAGAATTTTTGCTTCTTCTTTGGTTTAGCCCGTGCAGTTTTGTATGTAGGTGCAGGGCTGTAAGCAAAGAAAGTAGCTGGATCGAAGGAAGACCAAGGAACTGTAGCTAGAGAAGGGTTTTGTGGGACTGTTACAGGTGGAGGAGAAGAGACAGGTGGATTGAAGGCAGGATAGGTGCAGGAAGTAGAAACAGGGCATTGATACTTGGTGGGGAGCAGGGTATATTGGACTGCAGCTGAGGTTGCCAGGGGTGATGGGAGAAAGGACGTCTGAGCAGGCAGGTATTTAGTAGCAGGTCTGGTTTGTGGAGAGCTGACAGAAGCTGGGCATAACAGGTCTGACCATGCCTGATGTACATGTAGCACAAAAGTGGCTTCACATTTCCCCTGTCTGACCAGCGACTGCACTTCATCTATACAATCCTTCAACAACTGTTTGGGACAAACCGAAAAATGCTCAAAAAAGGATGCAGAGTCATCCTCCAACAGCCATACTAAGGACGCAATCTGGTTAATGCTGAAGGGGGGAGAAAAGTCATCATGGCCCTCTGGAATACAAGGCAGAGCCAGCTCTGTACACATTCCAATCAAAGGCTGAACATCCTCAAACCGTATACTGCCCTGATCGACCACAGAGTGAGCTAAACGGATAATCTCCAGCAGCTGATCACTGGACCACCCTTCCAATGTCTGGCGGAGATATTCAGAACTCTCTGTTGCCAGCAGAGCATAATAAGCAATTATGTCTGAATTCATCCCAGTAATGTGCAACAGAACCGAGATGGTTCCCTTGTGCAGCCACTTCTGGTCAGAGATGGCCTTGGTATACTGTCAGGATATCTAATTGACCAGACTGTGTGGACTGCACAGAGGAGACCAGAAACACATGTAAGTGAAATGGTGTTTATTAACAAGTGATAAGTGACAGGAACAAACAGTGCAAAAACCCACACAACAACCCACTACAAACAACAATGCATAAATATATATAAGTAAAGGGATATACCGTAATCGTAAACAAGCCAAGCCAAGGTCATACACAGGGAAGTCAGCATAAGGGTAAGGACGGGAACCTGAACAGGACAAGGAGAGGATGGATGGATGGGGTTCAGGGCAGGGATCCAAGGGAGCCAGGAACAGAAGGGACAGGACTAGGAAGGCCTCAGGATAGGGATTGGATCAGATCAGGACAAGGCAGATAGCAGGCTCAAGGTCAAACAGGCAGCAAGGTCAGAACGCAGGGGGAGAGAGAGAGATACCAAGGCAAGCCTATGAGGGCTTGCCGGGTATTTGTAAGGCTGTGGTAATTGACCTCACGTTACAGCTGAGCGCAGTGTGACCTGTTTGCTCCACACTGCCAGAGTGCACCCGCTGGTTGACGCCGGTACTACGGCCCGAGGATGCAACAGTGCCACCAGCAGGAAAGACCTCTTACTGCAGGTCCTAGGTGTTGGAAGACACCTGCTGATGGACACTGGTACTGCGATCCAAGAGACCGATAGCGCCACCAACGGGTAGACCTTCTCATGACAGTAGCGCTGGGACTACTTTGAAGTCACTGTGACTTGAAGTCCCACAGATATGAACGGTACTCATTGGAAATCATGGGTTACGACTTGTCATGCGACTTTGCAGTCCCAAGTCACAGGACAAGTTGCACAAGTGGAAAATGAGCCTTAAACCCAAAAGCAAACATTTATTATACTGAAGCTTACCTATTTTTAGATGTGATGTCTGTATTTGTTACCTTTTTTAGGCTTCCTTTCTTCTATTTTCATCTTGTGGTTCAGTCAGCAACTCTGTTGTTTTTTACAGCACAAACTCTCCAGCAGAATGTATCAGTTTACATGGATGAGGCAAACCACTTAACACTGGCAGGGATTATTAAAATAATCAGCTTGTCTTTATTTTGCTGTAACTGATTAGTCCTCATGCACATGGACGTTTTAAAAAACGAGCTGTAAAGCTAGGTTCGACGCCTGGAAAAACCGGCGTTAAAAACGCGATTTTTACCGCGTTTTTCATTAGCGTTTTTGCGCGTTTTTGCGCGTTTTTCCGCGTTAGCGCTAAGTAGCGTTTTTCAATGAAAAACACATCTCTCAGCTATATACACTCCCAAATTTCCCACAATGCCACAGAAACCAAAGAAAATATGTTAATGAGCATGTGTCGGTGCCATTTTGGTAGGAGAGAGAGAGAGGAGAGAGTGTTTCAGAGTGTTTCAGAGTTTTCAGTATATTTCAGTATTTTTCAGTATTTTTCTGAGAAATATGGATCCTGTCATGCAAAAGATCGATGAGGCAATCCTTCTGATTGTGTTGCGGAGGCAGAGGAGAATGAGACAGGAGGAGGAGAGAAGCAGCAGACGTCGATTTTGGGTGCATCCAATGGTATCCAATCGGTTTTCTACGGGGTACTTTGGCAATATTTATTCCC